>JABFFF010000248.1:88390-272702 GCA_013623665.1 Fusarium sublunatum | reverse complement strand
TTTTTTTTTTTTTTTTTTGCGGTTTTGATGCCAACTTTGCAGGGATCAGGGGGCCTAGCAGCCACGCACTGCAAGCCGTTTAGATGATGAATTTTATCAAGTACAAATATCTTGTAGGTAGATAATAAATAGATCGACTTGAACTTCCCACCTTGTCCTTGTCGGCTTTTGAGTTCAAGGTTGCCGCGATGCTACATCACAAATAACCTGCACAAGTCAAGTGAACTCTGTGGGTTTGACATACTCAATTGAGTTTACCTGCCAAGGTTATTTAAACTTCAATGAAAGAGATATTATAACATGTCGCCGGGGCAGGGCAAATAGCAGTAATGAATGCCGTCTTGCTCTCAACAACCCAGCGCCAAAACATAATCTGTAAATCCATATGTATAATTGATATATACCCAAAATTACCAATTGCTAAACAAAGTATATACGAATGCAAATCATCATCATTCCATATCCTCATACATCACCTCATCATCCTCTTAACACGACTTGGTAGCACCCGAAGTAGTGCAGAACTTGCCATCAGGCCCGGAACCAATCTTGGATGGCTCCGCGCCACTCGAGTTGCCCTCGTAGCGGTCGCAGTACTTGCCCGAGTTCTGGCACGTGTTTGTGATCTTGCAAGTGTCGCCGTAGTTGGTGTTGATGCCGCACAGCACACCTCCGTTGACGGCAACAGAGTTCTGGATCACCACGTTTCGCGGGCCGCCGTTGTCCTTGCAGTTTCCGCAGCTGCGAACGAGCTTGCCGTAGTCCTCGGCGTAAAAGTCCTTGATCTGAACGGTTCCTCGGCCGTTGAACTGCACAATCTTGTCGCTGGCCTTGAAGGCGCCGCCGCCGTTGATGTACGATGTGCCGCTCGTCTGCTTGAGGGTCACGGCGTCCTCGCACACGTCGGCCCACCAGACGTTGTTCAGGGTGCTGGAAGTAGAGTCAGCAATGTAGACTGCAGAAGGTATGATATAACTTACCAAGTTCCCTTGCAGTGAACACCCTCGGCTTGGCTGGCGCCGATGATGACGTTGGAAAGAGTGGCACCATTCTCGAGAATAAACATGGCATCCTTCTCACCAGTCTCGACCTGGTCTTGGCAAACCTTGGCTAGTAGATGTGTTAGTCAAGTTGGTAGGCTTGCGCACTCAGTACTCACGGTTTCGCTCGAAGCGCTTCATGCCACCATCATAACTGCCCTTGACAGGAACAGCAGTAGGGAACGAAGTAACACCGGCCGACTTGGGAAGGGTCTTGGTGACAGCGGCCGAAGAGACGCCAGCGAGGGCGAGAATAGCAGTGGTGTACTTCATGGTGAATAGTTGTGACTTGCTGCAGGGAAGGCTTGAGCTCTGGAGGTGTGAATGCGATGGACAAGACCTCTTGGCTTGCAGATCATCAATCCTTTAAATAGTCGACCCTTTCTATGTCTTTCTTCGCCGCGACATACTGTAGCTGGCTTTCAATACCCTTTCCGAACCCCATGCGCCAATAAACATCTAACAAAAACCGTTTCTTCCCAAAGAGGCAAGCTAGTTTCTTCAAGTGAAACTCCGGCCAAGGTTACATCTTAAGCTTAAACTCGATGCTTATTCGAGGGATTAGTCTGTATAATTCTCCGTCTGCCCATGACTGGACAAGCTCACTCCGCAGACCAATCATGGAGTTTTGTCTCTGATAAGCCTGCTGGACCTGGTCATCTGTCAAATATGCAGTCGAATCCAGAGTCTGGGGTAAACAGAGGCCCCATGCCCTACCCCAGAGACTGGACAGGGGGATCATCACGAGCTAGAGGGACTAGATTCAATAGCTTTATCCTTTCAATTGGCGGACTTTTCCACTCTCTGTTTCAAGCGTCTGTCCACCAATTATCTAGACCTTCCTTTTCCGCAAACCGGAATATCGCAAACAATACGAACGGCCGCGATATCCAGTATCCTTGGCCTACAGCTCGTTTTTGCACCTACGAGAGGAGAGTATTCTACATGTTAAGTTCGAGCCAAACCGTTCTCGGCCTTGAACAAAGCGTCAGCGCCGGCCCTTTAATTCTATATACAAGCTTATACAAGCTTATTCAGGCTGCACCCAGCTTGTTTGTGGATCTGAATGACCTTGCAGTGTTTGAATCGTATGATCCTCGAAACGACTATGCGCAGCATATTTTCCTCTAAACTTTAATCACCACGGCACTTGGTTACACAGAAGGATCCGGCAGTTCAATTTAGTCTCTCTTGCGTCTGACGGAGAGTACGGTCTTCTGCAGGCAAACCATGGTTGAAGCTGCTGCTGCTTACGCTAAAGATGCGATGACAAAATCCATCCTTCTAAAAACCCGTTGTCCTTGCATTTCTATCTCAGGCCTGCAAGATTTATGCGCTGTAGTCTCGAATTCGCCTGGTGTCGCCACTTATCCCAGCAGAATGGTTCACATGGAGGAACCCTGCGCCTTGGCAGCATACCCTGAATACACGTGGTACGATATGCATGTTGAAACATTCATGATCGACGTAGGAACGGCTAAGAAGAGTGACTGTGTATGATTTCCCACTATATATCAAAGAAACGCGTACAGCTTAGATGCTGATGGTTTAAGGACTGAGCTTGGTGTTGACGCAGGAACAGCTCTATGCAGAGAACGAAGTTCGGAAATTCGGCAAGCACATGAATTGGAATCTTTGTGTTATAGCTATTTAAATAGCAAGGTCCAGACACAACGTAAGCATCGAATATTTGTCAAAGGGGTGTGTAGCATGATTGTGCTGAAAGCAGTCAAGATTCTTTTATTTCGTTTTCCCTTATTATTTGCCACAAGGTGGTCCGTACAACATCTCACAAGTATCTTGGAGCATTGTATCATCTGTTGTCAGACGCTATGTGTGAGTTTCTTGTCGTGTTCACACAGCCGCTCTTGAGTCGAAGGATGATACAATACTGCTTTCACCAACTTCTAATAGTCGCACTCTGCATTACATCCACCAGAGCAATGGGAGCCGTCCATACCCGCCGCAAAATTGCCAACAGTACAAGATCCAGTGCCACTAAGGTCTCACCAAGCTATCTGGCCAAGGACTTTATCCTGAACAACGTCGCCAAAGCGGCGCCAGGCTCGTGCTGCTATGAGATAGTCGAGCTTACTCTTTACTTGGGCTGTCTACAGTTACGTAGTGATTTTGCAACTGTCTTGTTCTGTAAGCTGATGTTATAGAATACTAGCTGTATAAGAATGTCTCTGTTATATTGTTCTGAAGTCAGAAGAAAAATAGGTTAATGTGTGGCCATTGAGTCATAATGTGGATTAAAATTTGTTTTTTGTTATTCAAGAAACACTGCCTTTGAGAGGAAGGGTACCACATAGTCTCTGCTATGTTATGTACATTTCACCGCTCGTGAGATTGTTGCTTGCCTTGGACGTTATGCCACGCAGGAACGTTTAAAGTGCATTCATGATGCAGTTAAACGTCTGATGAAAAGGTCATTGCAGTATCTGGCATCGAGAATGATGCCTCATTTTATTGAAGAAAAAAGCTATGTTCCTCATATCTGTCTTTAATTATAGAGTGTGCCGTAGTAAATAAATATTAAAACAGTCTTTCCTAAGTTTATTACATAGTAAGTCACATGTCTTCTAATCATGTAAAGGATTAGTAAGAACATACTTAGCACTGCATTTTAGATACAGATTTATACTAAGTTTACCTCAGTTAGCTATGTTATCCTTAATATACTCTACTCATATTAACATAGGTATGTATTATAATAGGTCTGCTATGTATAGTTAAAAGCTGTTCAGAGCACGGCACAAATCGGAAGCAATGGATCGACTTTTTGTCTGTTTTTCGTATGTTATGCCAAAAATATTTGAAATAGTATACAAGCCGGGTATTAGTCCCAGTCGTACGTTATTGACTGTTCAACAGTCATGTGAAGTAAAAAAATCCTATTACTCCATGAAGCCGCCGGAGAATGCGGAGGATGCGGGATGGGCGACTCGCTTGCCCACGCCCAAAGGACCGATAAGGTTGCCAGCAGAAAAAGGGGGTAGAGCACGCGGAGGAGGAGGAGGAGCGAGGGTGGCTCTGGGGGAGAGAGAGGAGAGAGGCACGACCTCGGTGCATCTGGGAGTGCAGCCGAGTTCCCCATGGCGGTGATTGGAACTGGGGAAAAAGGTTTTTGAGGCGGATACGGAGGGTGGGTAAGACCGAGAAACTTGTTGAGCCGCAGGGTCATGGTTCTAGCACCTACTTTAAATGATGTAGACGGTTACATACGGTCTCCCCAGACGGAGATTGAGGGGATTGGCGAACGGGGGGGTGTCAGTTATGGAGTGCTGATGAGACGTTGGAGGTTAACCTTGACTTGAGACATTTAGGTTGTAGGATGAACAGTTACTGGCTAGAACAATGGAAAACTGGCAAGTTCCCTTCCGGTGAGCTGATAGGATCTTTATAGAGATTGACGAAAGTTTATACTGATGTTCAAGATAACCTTAGGCCTATATCGTGATGAACTCATTCGTACTTCTACTCTCCTAGGTAAATCTTAGGCTTAAGGACCCTAAGTTATCATCTGGTATTTCCTTCAACATCAACGACCTTGACAAAACTCAATTTGACGTTGAAACTAAACACACAAAGGGGTAACTCATTAAAGATTCTGTTACGTATCTATGAAATGTTCTCCTCATCACGAACATTCCCTGTAAAAGTCCCAATAGTTTATCTCTACTTCAAATCTCGCTTCAAGTATATGAATTCTTACCCTAAGTCAGGTATTCTGCCGGCGATACACCCCATAGTCCCCCCGGAGTCTAGAAGCACATGTCGTGTGACATGATGCTCATAATCAGGCTTTGGTCGACTGTTTCTGTCCCGCATTCAGGATCAGTTGCATATCTCTCGATGTGACCCAAGATCTCTGAATCTCCGCGATGAACTGCCGTGCATGTCGTTCCCTGGAAACCGTCTGCAGCTTAGGTAGGTTGGATGTTGCAAATTCGGGTCCGAGGCCTGGCTTGGCTACCCACAAATAGTGGGAATCGATATCGAGTATCGCCGAGTCCCTTTTTCGGCCCGCATGTGGGTATGGCTTCGATGCAGAGCCGCATTAGCATGGATGGGAATGGTTCTAGGGCCAGGGGTAAGACGGCTGTTGAAATCAGGGCAGTTTGAGAGTCTTGGCTGTATGTAGAAGGGTCTAGAGTGAGGTCTGCCAAGTACTTAGGTGAAGGACAGCTAACAATGGTGCAAGAGCCAAGCAGCCAAGCTATATGAATGCATCTGATAACTGCAGCCTCTGACAAGCTTGTCGGGTGTTAATTGCCTGCTGATAGTGCATCCGCCTAATAATCTCGTTCCAATTGAGTATTGGAGGCTTATCGTGGACCCAGAAATAACCCGAGTACAGTCACCCAATCCGTGAAGTTGGTCGTATAGTATGGAGAAGCTACAGCAGAGAATTTCGGCATTGCTCGGCCAGTCTCAACGGCCGTGGATAACGAAAAGTCATTTGGCCGAGTTATCACCATGTAGTCGAATGTACGTAGTAGTTAGTAATTAGAATAAGAGCCGCATTGGATCGCCCGGATATACCGTAGAAAAACAGATCAGATCAGATCAAATGCGTGCGGCAGATGGCTCCGGCAATAGCGAAAAGCTGCAATTCCGTGACAATGGCATCATCGGCAGCAGAGCACACCACAATGGCAAAGACAAGTGAAAAATCTGGTCTGGTTTGTCATCGGGAATAAACTCTCGCGCGCCGCCGACGTGCCAATCACAGTCGGTCCGATCGGCGGCCTCTCGGTGTCATATCATGTTGTCGATGGGGCTCTGCGGACAAGGCGAGGACCGGAAATAGTAGGGAGAGAGAATGAGACTGACTAGTGAGAGGGAGATGAGTTTAGAGAATTGTTGAGAGATTGGACAATTAGACACTGATACTGCTCTGGTAACTGATAGTGATTGCTACAGACAACTGCATGTCATTAATCTCATCCATCTCTTCAAGCTCTCTGCATCACTACCGAGATCGCCACGCCAAGAGATGCCACCAGAACAAAACTAGAAGCAAAAACTGGAGCCTCGGAATAAAACAATGGACCCTAATAGCCCCATTCGCAGGGTCCAGCTGCGTCATCCACGTCCAAGCCGTCGGCAGTCAAATCTTGTCACCTTTTGGTCCACCGTTTTCTAGACGGAGATGAATAAGGATTACTGTCTGTCTGGTGCTTTTTCACAAAACCAACACCCATGACGTGATGCTTGAGGGTCTCTCCGGGCCTTCTCTCACAGTCGCTCCGCTCCGGCATCTCCAACTCTCACCCACGTCAGACTCCGCAGTCTTTGACCTGAGCCCCCCGGGGTTAGACTTTTTTGTGCACGAGGCATGACCATTCAAATCATGAGACCGTTCGGTGCCCGCGATGTTCTTGGCCGGAATCTCCACAATTGAGAAACATCCATAAGGGCTCTTTCTCGCTGTTGAGTTTCTGGCTGCTGCTCATCACAACATCTTGTGTATCACACTTGAACACACATACAACTTTTACGTTACTCATTACTTCAATTGCATTGTTTACTCTTCCAAGATGAAGTTCTTTGGTAGTAAACGCACCGAGAATGCTGGTGAAGGCCAGCATCTCGAGAGGAAGCCGTCCCCTGATACGGATGGCCGCATTACCGCGCTTGCTGTTTTCATGGGCGCTGTCGCTTCGGTATGTCAACAACATCATTTAAACAATCAAAACAAAGCTAATAAAGTGGCAGTGCGGTGGCTTCTTGTTTGGATATACTAGGTATGTGCATTATTCGTTGTTTCTTGATGTTGTTATACTAATGTGTTGATAGTGGTCAAATCTCGGGATACTTCATGATGAACGACTACGCCAGCCGCTTCGGTGAGCTCCAGAGCAACGGCTCCTACGAATTCAGCGCTGCGCGACAAGGAACAATCACTGGTCTCCTCTCAATTGGATGTCTGATTGGTTCCCTTATCGCCGGTAACCTTTGCGACACCATCGGTCGCCGCATGACCATCTCCGTCTCCGCCCTCTGGACCTGTGTCGGTACCGTTATTGAGGTTGCTTCCATGAACGCATGGTACCAACATGCTATTGGTCGATTGGTCACTGGTCTTGGTGTCGGTGCCCTCTCCGTCGTCGTCCCCATGTACCAGAGTGAGAGTGCCCCTGCCATCATCCGAGGTCTCGTCGTCTCCTGCTACCAGCTCTTCGTCACTCTCGGTATCTGGACCGCTGAGATGGTCAACTGGGGCACCAACGACATGTCGAGCTCTGCATCTTGGAGAATCCCCAACGGCCTCAACTTCTTGTGGGCCCTCATCCTCGGTGGTGGTATCCTTCTCCTCCCCGAGTCTCCTCGATTCGCCTACCGAAAGGGTCGTGAGGAGGAAGCCCGAAAGACCATTGCCAACCTCGCCGGCCTCGACATCAACTCCCCCAGCGTCAACCGACAGATCGACGAGATCCGCGAGAAGCTCGAGGAGGAGCGCTCTCTGCCCGAGACCCGACTGGTTGAGATCTTCACTGGCCCTCGCATGATGTACCGTACCATTCTTGGTATTGTCCTCCAGGCTGGCCAGCAGCTCACCGGTATCAACTTTTTCTTTGTAAGTCAATTGATAGATATACTTGAAGATACAGAGGCTAACTAGCACAGTACTTCGGAACCACTGTCTTCGCCTCCACCGGTCTCAAGGACAGCTACGTCACCCAGCTCATTCTCGGCTCTGTCAACTGTGCTTGCACATTCGGCGGTCTCTATGTCGTGCAAAAGTGTGGTCGACGTATCTCTCTGATGATTGGTGCCGCCTGGATGATGATGTGCTTCTTCATCTACGCCTTTGTTGGTCACTTCGCTCTTGACCGCGAGAACCCTCTCAACACTCCCCAGGCCGGTACCGTCCTCGTCACCTTCTCCTGCCTGGCCATTGTCGCCTTTGCTACCACCTGGGGTCCTCTCGTCTGGGCTGTCGTTGCCGAGATGTACCCTTCTCAGTACCGCAGTCGCTGCATGGCTCTCGCTACTGCTACCAACTGGCTCTTCAACTTCCTCATCGGTTTCTTGTAAGTTAACCTTATCATCACACGTGGCTATTGGCAGCTCACTAACATGCTCTAGTACCCGCTTCATCACTGATGCTATCGACTACTTCTACGGTCTTGTCTACGCTGGCTGCTGTGCTGCCCTCGTTGTCATTGTCTTCTTCTTCGTCATCGAGTCCAAGGACCGTACCCTCGAGGAGATCGACACCATGTACGTCCAGCGCGTCAACCCCATCACTTCTCACAAGTGGGTTGGCCCCAACCAGACCACCAAGGCCGCTCGTGAGGGCGTCACCGACGAGGAGAGCTCGTAAATATCCATCAACCATACATACCACATTACACGAAGAAGCAGCCGGACTGCCGGCGAGTAACGATATGACGGATGTTGCTTTTAGAAGATCATTTTTACGATGGAGGATCGGAATGTACATACATAAAATCGCATTATATCCTTGTATTTAGTAGTATACTGTAATTGTTTTAGAAGATATCATTTTCATCTACATTCTCAACAGGAGTTTCAAGGTTCCAGCTTAAGAGTGCATCAAATCGACTATTTGAAAAGCAATTGCCGACTGCATCTTGTGTTGTGATATTCATAAAAATAAGCCTTGCAAGCAAGTTCAGTGCAGCCTAAGAAGAGTGACACAGCATCTCTTAGCACAATGAGAGCATCATGCCTGACGTCGAATCATTGAACAACCTTCTTACTAGAATTTAGTATTCCGAATAATCTGTCTGCATGCCCTTAACCAACCCTATCACCGAAGAAACTAAGAGAGCCCTACGCCATGTGGTCATTTTATTGCCCGACTTAAGTTTGTCAGTCTACAGTAGATAAGTCTATTCAACTCAAGATCTCGGAAAATTTGTAGATCGGGTATGGTATCGTAGTTATAAGATCTACAGCAGATATGGTGTCCATGTTAGAAAATGCTACGGCTGCGACGAACTTTGCTGGCTAATCAGGTGGTAGATTATAATGCTGTTGTGATACAATCCCGAGTATTTAAATCCTAACGGGACATCCCCGCACGTTCAACCGCCGTGTAATCGTCATTAGAGCTATTTAGACTTTGTCTAGATAATCTTTGTTCCGTTTCCCATTGACTTTGTAAGTTACATCGTTATTTACCCAATCACCGGCGAGTTCTTTACCCTCCCCAAACATGCAGACTTCGTTGCCGCGGCAAACCTGCATTTAAACCGTTTTGTCGATCATAAACATCAGGTAAGGGATCCGCCAATTACTGTTCAACGCCGTGAAGCACAGCCGCCGTTTGTGAAATGGTTGGGCAGCGAGCAGCCTAGATCGACGACTATGACAGTAACAAACATGTAATCCTTTCAGTAGCACTTGATTGTGAAGCGCCGGGCTGCCTGTATCCGTAGGATGAACTAGCTTGCTGCCAACTCTGATTGTATGTGGAGGTATGATGGATACTATCAGGGCCGCACATAGATAGGCATTGGTTTAGAAAGAACTTCCAGATACCATTATAGATGAGCAAATATGCTCATGACGAATATCAAAACTATAAACTAGCCTCCCGCAACATAATTCAGCTGAGATTCATCCTGATGGTACCAAAACTCCAGCCAACCCTTCATGGGAAGACACTTCCACGGCGCCCCATGTAAGCGATGGGCTTGAGTAGCACCACCTGCCTCTACCCTTGCAACATGAAGTTGATCGCCTACGGTTCCCGGGCTAAACCTGAAGTTTGCAATGCAAATACGTACTGGGTTCTGGCAGAATATCGAGCGGTCGACACCGATTCGACATTGCCCAAGCGCGCGCTTACCCCCATTGGCGTATGATAAAAGAACACCCCGACAGAAGCCCGTATCTGGATGGCGGAAGACTTCGACGCTGACCACATCTGTGAGAGGCGCCGATGAAAAAAAGGGGTCTGTAATGAGTGATCTGGGAGAGACCGGCTTATTCGGCGTGAAGTAAACGGGCTCGTTGGCACCAGATTCTACCCCAATACAAGATATTTCACAGTCATCCCAAACCTCGTGCATGAATGCGAGACCACCAGTAGTGGGCTTGGAGAGGACCGTCGTCCCCTCAGGCTGATATGAGCCAATAGAGATGTCACCGCAAAGTGCTGTTCGAAGCTATGATTGTCAGAGACTTGGGATTGGACGAGAGATGGAAGAAATATACCAGATAACATGGGCTGTACATGGGAGTGTCACGCTCAGTCCAAGAATTCTGAACCCCAAAGGCCTCGACGCGATCTTTGGAAGGCAGGGGCACATAGACCCATTTAATAGCCCTTTTTTTCTCTGGGAAAAGTTGCTCGAAGGTAGATTCGGCTGTCGGTCTAGAGAATGAGTGTGCGTGAGTCCCATAGAGGTCGGTTCCCATGAAGAACGTGATGCCGGTGCAGTCTCGAGGGTCAATGGTCTTTATTTGACGATACCAGTCAGTTTCCTCGTTGTCTAGGGGTTCGCAGAAAAAAGTGCCGTCCTCCTTGGGGGGGCATGGCCTGTCCCAAATGTGAAAGAGGTTGGCCTCCGGAATCAGGCCAAGTCGACAAAGGCCGAGCTTGTGATGTTAGAATTAAGGCTCAGAAATGTATCAAGAGTTGACTGACATGGAATTTCACAGTGGCATCATGTAGAGCAGGTTGGGTTTCGACAATATAGACAAACGAATCGGAGCGGAAGGTCGAAGGAGAGGGTGGCTCGGCAAGTCTCTCAATGCTGCTGACTCCCTGCGGATCTATCGCGATACGATACACTGAATTATTAGACGCAGAAGACGAGTCAGTGACAACAACCGGCGCAGTACCACGCTTCCAAAAGGCGATATCAGAAAGTTCATGCGTGGCTGTTGTATTGTCATCGTCACCAAGTGCTGATGCGCGATCAACGAGTTCCAGTACCGAAGCGTAACGCCAAAAAGGGGCAGATTCGGACAGTAACCGAATCACTTCCCCAACTTCAAGTGGAAGGGAGCGCAGGAGTGGCATGTTGCAAAGTTGGGCAGCCAAATCCATTGCCTTCTCAATATCCAGGCGCGGACGTAGCCCAAAATCCGGAGCAGTTTGGAAAGGCGCTCTCCAAGTTGTCAAAAGGGCAAGCCGCTCTAGCTTTTGCGTAGCAGAGTACTTTTGCATAAAGACGTTATAGCACTCGGCGTGGAGCGTTGCAACGTCGTACTCGGTAGGGCAACAGTCATAACCGATTTGGCTTCCAAAGTACCACCGATGATACATGGGCTTAAAATTGCACGTGCCGGGATACCTCCATGAGCCGTGGATCTCGGAGAGGCGAGTGGACTCGTTGCGCTCAACTAGGAGTGTTGATGAGATGATAAGCATTCAAGAAGAAATGGGATTCATACCGCTGACGGATAACTCATTGTGCAAGATGCGGAAGCCGCAGGCATCGCATTGTGCACGGATTTGGAGTACCTTGGGACAGTTATATACGCGACCTTTTTCTTTTTTTAGCCAGTACATCACTATGAGCTGCTGTTTGTGTTAGGTGATGGGTCTGGACTCTTGTTAATATGTGTTGTTTTCAAGAAAGCTAGGGGTGTCATTCTCCCCCTTGTCAGTTCACGCGGCTACGTTGTGCTTAAATAAATTGGACGGGCATCGTGAACCTTGTGTTTATCTTCGGCTTATTGCTCAACTTCTAAACTGAGTCCCTCCGAAACCTTGTCATGCAAAACTCCAACCTCCTAGAAAACGGACATGGTTGGGTGTACGTAATCAGCAGTGGCCCAACCTTTACCAGTTTTTCATCACACTTATTTTATTTTATTTTATTTTATCTTATGATGTTTCTTCTAGTTCCGTCCAGTCTATAAAATGTCGTGATCACGGCAAAACGGTCCCCACAAAGTCAAGATGCTACGCCGCAGTCTCGACAAAGAGATCAGCAGGTCTTACTCCCGGTAACATTACTCGTCTGCCGAAAGAACGGCGGTAGAAGCCTTTGTTGGGTATGTTGTCAGAAGATCTAGTGGAGGAACATCAACAGTGGTCCGAGGATGGTCTAATGTCTTGTATCTAAGAAACAGCTTAACTGAGCAGATGAATGATGGATAGAAATCATTTGGGTGGTACAAGAGAGACAAAATCTCATGCAATAACGAGAGCTGTGCCTCAAATAAAGAGGTGCGAGTTGATCAAGGTTAAGCTGCCAAATAAAGAAGCACAGCTTTCTTGTGAATCTGAGAGGAGATAGTGGTTCTATAAACTGCTTTATATGCGCATCTGGCTGCAAGTCATTTTCATATGCACCTTTCGCTCACTAGCTCCATTTCTAGAGAAGAGCCTCTCCCCGTTTACACCTAAGCCTGCAAAGCTCTTCTTAAGCTTTCACAGCTCTCCCACTTCGTTCTTCTGCACACTTTAATACAGATTCCTCAACATCACAGCCGGCAACAGCAGAGAACACCGTGCGTCATCGTGCATTGTCTTCTGCGGTGTTGATACTTATAGAAAACCCCTTCAGCTTCTTTGTTGACAATCGTGAGGCCCCTTCCGTTGTTCATGCCTACCCAAGCACATCAACAGAACAGAATATCCAATTGACTATCCTTTGAAACCATCTTCGGCCGCATTATCGCTTCCTCTGACTTTAAAACATCACTGAGTTTACACTGAACAGTGAGTACCTCGCTAGGCCTTCTCCCACAAAGCGCAATAGCCCGTACTGCAATTTCTTCCTCCCCGTGTTGCTGGCTATGTCTTTGTATCACAACTAACATAATATAGTCTGTAACTATGAGTGAATACATCAAGTCAGAGTCTGATGACGGGGAAACGGTTCCAAACCAAGCTCAGTGGAGCGATTGGCTTGGCCTTCGCGTATACCCCTGCGAGCAGGATTCATCCGATGACGAAGACGACCCTTCCGAAAGTTCTTATTTAGATCCGGCAGATGACATGACAACCAACTGGAACACAGAGCCTGAGACTGACGTCGAGAGTGTTGAGCGTACCGAAACAGATCATGAAACAGAGCTGGATGATGAGTTGGACGCGTCCAAGGATGAGGTTGGCAGTGAAGTTGGGCAGGAGAATGGCATGGACTATGACGAAGACTCCGAAAGCGAGCAACCCTCGGAGAAATCCGCAGAATATCTTCCGTCAGGACTAGATGACGATGCTGATGCTAAAGAACGTTCCGACACTCCCCAGACCAGCATTGAGGAGGACGACGATTCTGCCAACACCCAAGAGAATTTACAGAACGCGATTGCTCAGCTCACTGTAGTCTTGGTGCAAGAGGCCTCCAGGGCTGCTGCTCAAATCATTCGACCTCAGATCCAAACCCTGAAGAGGGATGCGTTGGCCAACGGGTTTGCTTGGACGAGACTCAACGACCAGGCGAAAACACAGCGACTGGAAATGCAAGAACAGCATGAATATGTGCAGTCCAAGTTGGACAAAATCTCCGAGACTATCCAAGAGTGCCGAGACGACACGTCGATCAACTCCGACCAGCTTCAGCTTCACCAGCGCCATGTTAACGAACGCGTTGCTGTCCTCGAGCAGAGCGTCACGGATCGCCTTTTGCGTCTCGAAGAAAGTGTTCATGAGCGAATGAACCGCATCGAGCAAGGCTTCAACAGCCGTATCGCTCGTATGGAGCAGGACTACAACAACCGATTTGCTCTTGTTGCCGCTGGCAGTGAGCGCAAGCGCAAACGCACTGATTGAAGGACCCCGCTATTGGGTGTATCGAATGAAGGATGAGAATGGGAGGGAGGCATCTTTTGGGCTCTTGAGCAATGGAATGAATGGAAAGGACACTGAAATTGAAGTCAATATTGGCGTTTGATAGCTCACTGGCTTACAAAGTGGAATTAATCATGGAAATACCATTGCCTATTAGTCTCGGAGCGATTGAACTGTGAGATGTTGGCAAAGTGAGTGGCGTTTCTTGGTGGTTGACTGCTTGATGAACTTCGCGCTGAACCCCAGCCATGCATCCACAACCACACAACGAGGGACTTTTCATAGCATATCATAATGTGTCTTACGAATTTATTAAAAGAAAATAATCCAGGAATCACGGGCCTCTCATGCTACACTACCATTCCATCTTACCTAATCAACAAGGATATTGCTAACGCCCAAGCTAATTTAGCTTGGACAGTAACTTGAAACCGTGATAAAACCTGATTCCTCATACAAACGAGCAGATTCGAGCTGTTGTCAACATGTCAGAGCCTCATCAACCTGCCGAGACCGCCCCATCGCCCCCAGTTGCGGCATCATCTAACCCTGTTCAAATCATTCTCACTCCTCCTACGCCCATATCGCCCACAGACAACAAACATGATCGGGGCGGTGAAGACACGCACAAAGAGGTTAATCACCTGCCGGATGTACCAGAAGAGAAAGAAGTGGCCGAGAAAACAGACTACTCTGATGAAAAACAAGTCTGGAGTGGGATTCGTGGCGACGATGAGAAGGAGGTCTATGACCCTGGCGCCGAGAAAGAACTCTATAACCAGGGAAGCGAAAAAGAACTTTACAGACCCCACAATGGTCAAGATGAAAAAGAGGCTCTCAATTCAGGATATAAAACTTCCCAGGCACATGATATACATTCGTGCGAGAAAGAAGTCTGCATCACTGCGAACGAGAACGACAAGCCCATGAGAGAGGTCTATCAGCCCAACCAACCAGTCCAGTCTTTTCAAGAACACGGCCCAAATTTGGTGGCGATTCAAAAGTATAATGTCGATACAAGCCAGCGAAGAGAGAGCATTTCAACGCAGTCAACTGAAACACAAGATCCCGAAAACCCACAGAACCAGTCCTCCTTGTATCAGCGACATATCAACAAGTTCAACCAAGCCGTCGACAACAAGAAGAAGGCCTGGGCGACATTTACCAACCAGTCCAACACAGCCATAGTTGACAAGTACAACCAAGTTGAAAAGGGCGTCAAGGATCGCCGTACTGCGTTTGAGCAGGGAACCAACACCAAGCTTACACAGTTTGAGAAAGGCTTGAGTAACCGCGTTGACCGCGCGGAGAAGAACGTCAATGCAACGGTAGCGACCTGGAAGCAAAGCATCAATAATGCTAAGAATCAGAGTATGAATAGTGTCAGGAGTTTGAGCTATCGGGGCAAGAAGCCTTCTAGCGAGGATAAGCAGGAGGGTGAGCCGGTGCAATCATAAGGGCTGGAAACGACTCTGGAGTTGAGAACCAGATCTGGCTTATAGTCTGGTTCTTCTGTCATCTCAGTAGAATTCTAGAGAGTATCAAAAGCGTGAAATGATGGCCGAGTGTAGAAGATATATTTATTGCAATGGAGATTAGCCGTTACAGAATTAGAGCTTTAATACCACTCAAGCCCATCATAACTGCCATTCAACTTCTCATCCTTATACAGCTTGAGAACAGCCTCTTTAGTCTTTCTAGTCATGAGCTTGGGATACTCAGGCGAAGTAACCGGAGGCGCGGGCTGAGTTGTATCCTGCCCTATCCAGGGCACATGTCTCGCCTCAGGATTCGCTCTAGCAGCGTCTCGCAGAGCTGTTATATCTGCTTCTCCGAAAGCACCTCCTAGAACAATAGCCCGAGGCACCCGAGAATAGTTTCCCGAGCCGATGGAGCTGCTATCAACGTGAGATGGCGGGGACTTTCCAGCCAGGAGTTCTGGAATGATGAGCTTTCCTGACTCTCCTGGCATGATGAAGTGGACGACTGAGTATGTCAGCTCTTGAGCGAGTGCGTTTGTCCACAGCTTCCTTGCCTTCTATCTCAGGCTTGACGGCCTCTATGACGCTTTTCCCGACGAACTCTGTCTTTCCGCAGAGGATGATGGGAATCGGTGTGAATTCTGTCATTTTAATCACTCTCACTGTGAGATTTTGCGAAGATGGCAACGTGAGAAGTGCTAGTTATCTGTGAAAGAAGACTGCGTACGGTTATATTTAAGTCAAGTCTCAGTCAGCCCTAAATGATGACACAACGTGATCTGAAGGTGGGGTAACACATTTGTTAAGGGATCTCGTTTTATGAGACTTTGTATGTTTTCAAGTGAGATTATTTTGCGTGTAACCTGCAGGAAATACCCATAATAGCTTGACCAGCGCCTGATTTTCCAATGGCACTGAGGGTTGTGACAGTAATGCTAGGTTTCGCGGTTGCATGAATTTATTTAATCCTTCACTACGAGAATGCAGTGAGTCGACAACAGGACAAAGAGAAATAACTAGTGAATAATGGGATGGACGCAAACAAGATCCTCGCTTAACCTATCCGGAAACCATCAGCTATCAGGAGGTTGCGGATAAGAAGTCCTGTCAACAAGAGGCCTTTCATCTCATCTAACCAACAAAGAAGAACACTACTGGGTATGTATGAGAAAGACCCCTGAACATGTGTCATGACAAACGGCTCCATTGGCCTGTCAAAGATGAGGCTTGAGCCACCAGATATTTAAATGCCACACACACAATCTATGCAGCAGTGAGAACACGAAGTCGCGACTAAAGTACCGGGAGAACATGGGATGGGAGAACTTTTGACCTGTTGGTTTCGTTTTCGCGTTTGCATTCCAGCCAAGCAATGAGAAATGACTTATCATTTGCGTTCCAAGATCACAGCCCTCGCCCGTTACGGCTAAAGGAACACGGATCAGGCAGCTAACAGCACGTTGAATTGCTTCTTTTTAACGCGTGCCCAACGGGAGCATAACGGCCCAGCTTGGCGTGTCCAGAACCAATAAACCCCCACTGAAAGAAGCAATAGCGCTGGCCTACTAACCAGTAAACAAGTCTCAGCCGTGCGCAACGGCTCGAGCACTAACTAACCCATGGCTTGGAGACAAGTGCGTCATATATTAAATGCTAATGCCTGTCCCCGTATAATGACTCGCCTTATCAAACAGACTTTTGCTAGCTAACATTGTTTCTTGGAACACGGGCTCGCGAGAAACGATCAGCCGGGAGACAGAGTACCGAGCGTGCGGTTTTGACAGGATCGGCAATTTATAGAAACAAGGAACGACAGTGATCAGATGCTGCTTTAATGAGCTCGCTGTAGTCAATGTAACCCCGAGAGATTGTTTATGCCAGGGGCACTGCGCCAACTCCGAGGCTGAAGCTAAATCAACGAGCTGTCAACTGCAGAAACGACGGATGACGCACCGATCGCGATGACGATGGCTTCCCCCTGATATCGGGATCGGGCCCTGAGCGTTGCAGCAGTGTTTTAGCGCATTCCACGGGGGCTCGATACGGTACGACTCGTCACTAGACAGTGGTCTAGTGCGTGATCTACAGCAGGAACCAGTTTCTGTGGAGTCTAGATTGGCATTTTGTCGTATTGATCGCCATTATCTCGGGCTCTCAACGATGAAAGGGGAGAGCCGTGGCCGGACTGCATCGATGATGGGAAATAAAAAGCAATATGAGCCGTATATCGCGAACCTATTTGGAAGACCGTACTCTTTCTGGATTCCCCTTTAAAGTTGTTAGTTGCTGGTATCAGCGTCTAATACTTTCTCGCTAGACTCTGCATTTCCACCAAGGTCAGAATCACCTTTGCTCCACGCCAGCCGAAGCCAAATAACATGCAGACCACACATCTAAACCTCGTTGAAGAGTCGCATTTGCAACCCGCCATGGACGTCAGATCCCAGACCCCCAAGCCGCGTCACGTAGCACCCAAGCAAAGGTTAGTTTGCCCACCCACATCAAAACCCCAAGCTAACCCCTCCAGCTTCGAGACACAGTCACTTGGTGATGGAATGGCCAACCTCGAAGTCCGCCCCCCTGCCGCTGCTCCCTCTTCCACAGCCTCCTACCACTCCCGCGACTCAACACCATGGTCCAACAAAGACAGAGATGCATCCTCCATCTCGTCAGTGCACGTCCCTACCCAGCTCCCCGCGCTCCAGTCGAAAGGCGATGGCGCAGATCGCGACGGCCTCGAGCCGTTGACGGAGGAGGAGTTCGACCCAGCCTCGTTTGACCTCGTCGTGCCGGCGCATGCCATGGGCAAGCAATACACCCTCGAGACGCAATCGGAGCTACTCTTCTCTGTCAAGCATCTCGCTGTGATATTCGAGGATCCTGTTCTTCTCCAGCGCTTCACAAACTTCCTCTCTGTTGCGCGACCGGGTTCGGTGCCCATTCTGACCTACTACCTCAACACACTCAAGGCGCTGAGGGCAATTAATTATGCCAATTCTTTGACTGGTTCGTTGCAGGCAGTCGACGGGGTTGGCTTCACTGCGGACCCGGTTACTGAGACCGTCAACGAAGCCCTGCGAAAGAGGGCTGATGATGCTTTCCAGGTCATGGCAAATCATGATCTGCCAGCCTACATCACCCATACGTACATCCAGACAGTCAGCATCACCATCAAGCGCAGGATAACAGACACGCTGTCGCCGCAGCTGCGCGATCTATCAGAGGGATTGGCCGAGGTCTTCTGTCTAACAGACCCATGGCGCCCTGATAACCCCATTGTGTTTGCAAGTGAAGGTGGGTTCAATTCAGTGCATTATTGTATGCATAACCGGCTGACACCCATAAACAGAATTCCACAGAACAACTCAGTATGGCATGGACTATGTCCTTGCACGTAACTGTCGATTCCTCCAAGGCCCCAAAACAAACCCATTCAGCGTAAAACGGATCAAGGAAAAGCTCGAGGATGGCCAAGACCACTGCGAGACATTCCTCAACTATCGCCGCGATGGATCTCCTTTTATGAACCTTCTAATGGTCGCCCCCCTGTACGACTCTCGAGGCGTTGTACGCTACCATCTGGGCGCACAGGTTGACGTCTCCGGTCTCGTCAAGGAATGCTCTGGCTTAGATTCGCTGTCGACACTGATGGCGCAAGAGAACCCAGAGACTGAGCGATACCCTGGCGAGGCACATGTGCAACCGAGCCAGGAACACAGAAAGGATGAGTTCCGCGAGTTGGCTGAGATGTTTGACCTCACCGAGCTCAAGACGGTGCGTGAATCGGGCGGTGCTTTGCATCGTACACACCAGGACGATATAAAACAGACAGATGCAGTTCCCGCCAACTGGAACAAACCACGGCTGGTATTCCAAGACGATGCCACTATCAACCGACGACTCTCAGATCCGATCCTCCAAGATCCCTCCAGCACCAGCTTTGGCGGTCGACTCAGCGGTATCTATAAACACTACCTGCTTGTTCGCCCATATCCCAGTCTACGCATCCTCTTTGCATCGCCATCTCTACGCGTTCCAGGTATGCTTCAGAGCTCTTTCCTGTCCCGCATCGGAGGCTCCGACCGTGTTCGAGAAACACTCACGCAGGCCTTTGCCGGCGGAAATGGCCTCACCGCTAAGATCCGCTGGCTTTCCAAGTCGGAGATGCAGACCAAGAGCCATCACTCGCGAGTAATGGACCACCAGAGCCACGGCGAGGGCGGTGGCCAAGCTCCTCTCCCGACTCCAGGCCGTAACCGCTGGATCCACTGTACTCCTCTTCTGGGATCCAACGGAGCTGTGGGAGTCTGGATGGTGGTTCTTGTTGACGATGAGTCTGACGAGGCCTTTATCAGAAACATGCGGCGAGAGGCCCCTGCCGTGTTGCCGCATCAGCAGGCACAGCAGTCAAAGCCGCCACAGCCAGCGCAGACAGGTCTTGAGAGGGATGATGATAAGATGAGCCTCAGCAGCTTTGCGGCTGCGCACCGTTATTAGTCACGACACAAAATACGGGATATACTTTCTCGATGGAGCTGAATCGGACGGCCTCAAATATTGGTTAAATTGACCAGGATTAATATCTCGATCGAATTATACTATATACGACGTGGAGGAACCGGTGTAATTAGCAATACCCTCTGATACCTACAGCAGATTTAGGACTTTAATACTTGTACATTACAAACACATCGACTTCATGGAATGCATTGATGTCGCGTTTATCTTATTCCTGCTGCATTACTTATTACCGATAACCACTGCCCAGACCTCAGCCAAGAAGATCACCACCGACTACCGCAATCAGTAATAGAGCGATTAGTCGAGCTGGAACATGACAAACAATCATTGGCTCAGGTCATACACCCTTCTCCATCAAACGTGTGATCGCGACAAAAACCCCGCGCATGACGCGAGGTTGATTCCTAAAGCGGCCGAGAATTTTATAAGAAGCATGCATATCCCAGTCTCATCTCCGTTGAACTTACTTAGTAGCAACCGTTTATATTGTCTTTACATCTGACCATGTCTTCCGCTTCTATTGCACCCGAGTACGAGGCTGCCAACGAGCAGTATGCCGCGACCTTCGACAAGGGACATCTTCCCCTACCACCATCTCGGTACGTCACTTCACTTCGCTTCCGGAGATATCATATGCTGACTAGGTGCAGACAGGTAGCTGTCATAGCATGCATGGATGCTCGTCTCCACCCAACCCAAGCTCTCGGTATCGAGCTTGGATCAGCCCATGTAATCCGTAATGCCGGTGGCCGAGCTGCAGATGCTCTTCGCTCAGTCATCATCTCGCAGCAACTTCTCGGGACACGTGAGATTGTCATCGTCCACCATGTTCGTATCTCCAGAATTGTCTACCTGTACTACATAAGACTGACTGATTATCTAGACTGATTGCGGCATGCTCACCTTTTCTGACTTGGACCTCAAAGCAAAGGTCCGTAAAGACCTTGGCCAGGACGTGGACCACTTTGCATTTCTTCCTTTTGGAGATCTCGAGCAGAGTGTTCGCGACGACATTGCCTTTCTGAAGAAGAGCCCTCTGGTGCTGGATGTTCCGATTACTGGCTACATCTACGATGTCAAGTCTGGCAAGATCAACAAGGTTGAACCCTGATATCCTGTGAAGTTTGGAGTCTGGCAAAGATAGCGAGGAGTCGTTTGTTGGTGGGGATACCCTTGTCTGGTGTTTTTGTAGGTGTGTTTGAGACGTCTGAGTTAGGTTGGCATTGGTCTCATTGTCGAGGGTAGTAGCGTTTATGTTCAGGATGGTTGAATCCAATGTAGGGCATGTTGAGATGTCCGCAAGCTAAAGATGACACAAGAATTTGTAAGGACGGTGCCTTCAAGTCATAGTAAAGACAAGCTAAGACCGCTTCATGGAGTAGACATGAAGCTATTAGGGTATTAAAGTCCTTCTTTGAGATATAACTTAAAGCTAGTACTTCAAGACGAGATAACGACAACACGTGCTGTACAACTGGAATAGGAAAGAAGACAAGTAGCGCTATAAGCAATCTGAACAGGTGCCCAACTCCTGAACACATGTTTTGCAGGCCTGAAACTTCTGCGCAAAGTCCAAGCACAAAGTCACTCAGTGATAGATGGGATTAGAAGTGAATCCTAGGTCCAAACTCTGCCAGTTCCACAACATGGCCAGGTCACCCAGTTCAGCATCAGAAATTGACTGGAATCCCATATCCACTGTAGGACCTCCAGCTGAAACTTGAGTTTGTGGCCTTTCATTCGTCCAAGATAGAACATTCGATGGGGGAGCTGTAGACATGTACTGGTCGGTCGTATAGGTCGAGTTATCGAAGATCGGTTCTTGAGTGCTCTGAGGGTATGGCATGAAGGAGGGCCCGCCAGTCTGGATTCTGCCCGGGATCATGACAGAGGTATCCGGCAGAGACTGGTACGAACTTGCCTGAAGATTGTTATTCGTAGGCTGCACAGGTATTGGTGCCATCTCTGCACCTGCAACGAAGTCGGAATCAACGCTTGTTTGTGTAGTGAGTGTTGCAACCACGGGTATTGAAGCAGGATCAGGAAACGGTGGAGATCCAAACCGAGATTTCTTGTGAGCATCATTGGTCTGTATCGCCATTACAGCAGGCAATTTCTTGACCAGACGCCGCAGCACATGATATGGAGCTTTGGCCGTGTTGGTTGCTGCACGAAGTTTCTTTAACGTAGCAAACGCCCTGGCGATGGAATCGGTGACCTCTTTACGTCGCGGCACATGACCATCCTCAGCGTGAAGGATCACTGAACACAGCAGAGCGGCCGTATCAAAGATACAGAAGGGCACAAAATGGAACGTGGTATCCCGGGTCCACACGTACTCGAAGAACCGGTGTACTGCATCCATAAGTCGCAGGGCGTAGTCAATACCAGTCTCTCGGAACTTTAGCTCGATGGCGGGTGTGGAAGCTTTGGTCATCGTCTTGGCCATGTATCCTCTGAACGGACCCAGGGCTATGGAAAGGGTACAAGTATGCATGTAGTGACGGTGCAGGGCAATCCATGGTAGATCTTCGTTGGTCATCGTGTTGGGGTGGTCGAGGGCATATTCGCGTGGAAAGGTCTTCATAAAATCTTCCAAGATGGCTTGATAGTCGAGGATATCCTCGGGCTCGGTCAAGACGCTTGGGGGACCGAATCGGTTGAAGATGAGACCGACAAGTTCGGCTTGTAGTTTGAGGTGTAGCATTGGTGAAGCAGGGTAGTCTTCTAATGTGAGGCTTGGTAAGCCAACGTCGCATTCTGAGCGATCGATGAGCATTGGTCGAGCAAGAAGTGACGAGACGAGCCTGGAGTGTGTCAAAACAACGATACTTATCAGATGGGGTGCTTTCTTACCAATCCCAGGAATCAACTATGCACCATAGACGTCTTTTCATCTCGAGCTCAAAACCAGGTAACTGTCCATACGGCTTCTTATGAAGATCTATGTACAGTCAGAAAACAGAACCATAAATAGTGATGCCCAACACCTGGAGTATCTTACTGATCATCTGTGCCTCACGGACTACAGCTCCAAGAACTTGCCAGCACTCTGCAAACCGTGCCTCGGCCTTGAACCAGTAGCATGAATGCAATAAATACTGAACGGTATAAACGTGGCCATGTCCGACAGGAATGACGCTATGAAGCTCTCTGGCAGCATCGTGGTACCGCTGAGTGAGATCCTTGACAAACCCTCCCAGCTCCTTTTCAATCTTACTACGAAGTTGACTGTCGACGTGTTGCACGGAACATGCGCAAACCATGAGTAAAAGACATGTCCATTGAACACCGCATGGTCGTCCTTTGTTGTAGTCGTCCCACCAGTGGGCATACTCTTTGCTGAAGTAGGGTGGGTAGACGATGTAGTAGTAGAAGTTGACGACATCGAGAAAGCCCTGGACCAGTGAATCTGTTCAATGTGAGATGGAGATAGAGTGATGAGTTGGTGGAACTGTACTTACCAACTACGTGTCTCGGTGGTAGCACTTTGAGGGCTCGTTTCAACTGGGGGCTGGTCTTGGGGTCCAACGTGTACTGCTCAGACCTCTTTGTGGTTCCTGACTTGACGGTGTAAGCAGCCAAGGATTAAAAAAAGGGATGAGATGGAAACTTACGTCTTGATCAAGTTTTGTCAACAGATGAAGACGACTATATCCAATCGCCTCGAGAACCTCTCCAACATCAGAGTCGCTCTCATCCTCACTGTCCTTCTCGTCTCGTTTCCTCTTGACATCCAACGAAGCTGCCCAAGCGTCCTCAGTCGGGCTGGATTTGGAATCATCCCTGAACCGGCATTGGTCTGCGACCTTGCGCTTCTGGCAGTTGTTGCAGGGCCACTGGCGGTTGCATTTCTGCTTGCGGCGGTGACACTCTGTGCACGCGGAGCGCAGGAGGACATCCGGTTGGGCAAGGCCCTCGATGGAGAGCTTCCGCGTTTCATCGGGCATGGCGATGGAGGGTTGAGGTAGCAGTTGGGAACCTTGCAGCGTGGGGGTCAAGGGGCTTGAGGTCGCGTTATAGCTGGATCCCTTGATGTGATCTGCGCTACTAGACCGGTAGGGGTAAAGATTGGCGGGTTGGGTGTCTTACGATAGCAACAATGTTTTTCCATGGTCTCTGAGCTATTGAGGCTGGAATGTCTCAGTTTTTTAAGATTGGCCATGGCTTTGCCATCTATTGGACTGGCCTTGTCAGATCAGCTGTCAGACCTGAGTGTGCGTAGACGAGGCGTTGCGTGACAACAAGGCTGAAAGGCCTCTCTATTTGCTTGCATCCCCACAACTCAGCTTCATCGCTCAGCATATTGTGATGCCACTACATTTTGATCCAGCGAGTGCATATGCACCAAACCCTACAAATCTCCCTCTTCTGAATTCCGTGCCAGGCGTCCCTACAAATAAGGCTTGACTTCGCCCAGTATGCAGACTTCGTGGTCGAATTTAACATCGACTGCGGAAAATAAGACATTCAAGGCTTCGGAATTGCAATTTCCATCGAAACTAACCCATCTGAGCTCAGGCAGATCAGTAGGCTGACGTTTCTTGAATACAGCCAAGCCCATCAGGCCTTTCTCGACACGGCTCGGGTCGATGTTGTTCATGATCTGGAGTGACACAATTGAACGAGGGATTAGTCGTACCAAGGCCTGTCTGTCGAGTATTTCCTCAGTCCCTGGGGGCCCTGTGTTGTATACTATCTGGGAACAGAGAAACAGGTGTTCCAACTGAGAAAAGTCCTTCAAGTCAAGGGAGTCGTCAATTTTTCCCATGTCCAAGTCGATGCCCAGACCACGGGCAGCTTCAATCATAACCGGCGGGGCGCCAAAATAAATATTTGCGCTAAACAGGCATGTGTGTATATAAACGACCTTGACCAAGCTGGCGAGATCAGGGCGATGGGTCAAAGTCCGTATAAACGACAACAGACGACCATCCCAAGTATACAAATTGGTGAGCCACGAATTACGATAGCTTAGAATAAACTCATGGTACAAGACAGGCTGAGCAATATATCGGAAGCGTTTGGACGCTAGAGACAGAGAAAAAAGTGCATGGCGATCAAGAGAGTACCACGACTTGGCGTTAGATGCTTGTTTCTTTCGACGACGTTGAGGGACGAGTGGCCGGTTGTCCCATGTTTGGTTGTACTCGTCTTGGCAATGGAGGCAAAATTGGCTGACGATCAGGAGTAATATCTCATTCGAAAGACCACAAAGTGATGAATTCATCGTTCCGACTTGTTGGTGTACGTGTACGAAAGAAGAGCAACGGGGTGCAAGAGATGGAAGAAAGAGTGTCCTAAGCAACTGTCATGTGGTTTTTCCGAATGCTTGTTTTTGCTTGTTATTGTGTAACGCCAAAACGCGGTCAGACAGTCGCCGTCATAGGCTATTAGGTGAGGTAAGGGCTTGGCTTTGGAGTGTAGGACAAACAAGGAGCAATCATGCAAAATATTACAAATGTAGAAACAAGACAAATTTGTCAAAGAAGTCTTGCGAAGACCCAGCTTTGGTGGCATCTGTTAGTTCTCCCTCTGCCTCAAGAGCCCAACTAACACGACCTTTAAGTTCAAATGCAGCATCGTCCTGGCCATCTTCCTGTACAACAGCTTCCAGCAGTTCGTGGTACGTGCGGCAGCAAGACTTAAATTATCGCTGTCGCCAAGGATTTGTAAGCCCTGTTTCAGAAATGTGCTGGATAAGATCAATCGTTAGAGAGTCGCTGTTTAGCTGGACGCTGATACGGTCGGCTTATCCGACTGCAGCCTCATGTCGTACTCGGGACTTGTAGATTAGGAGGGGAGTTGATGATGTATACAGTAAGATACGTACTCATAGGGTGCCATGAGCGGTTCTAAGCTGAAAGAAAAGATAAAGGAGATGGCGTCACTTGGAAAGAAGGAGAAAACGGCACAGCAGGGATGTAATATGTTTTGAAACTATAGTGGAAGGTGGCTATTCAGAGCTGCTATAGATCTTCGATCTGGATTTAATGCACTAATATGGTTGTTTTAGAAAGTTGATATATATATGACCGCTTTGTAATTTGTATCCCGGGCCTACCTTAAGTTAGCTGATTCAAAAGCCGGTAGAACCACGCTCAAGAGATATGTATTACGCGCGGTAGAAATATCCGAAATGTAGATGTTGCTAGGATCCTCAAGGCTGAGAATTCATGCTTGGCTAGAGTCAAAATGTCTAACTGCTTACAGCACGACCCCTGTATCAGACATGCCACTACCCCAAGGTCAACTCGCAAAACAGCCTACCAGATTGGATTCCATACGAAGCTTCAGCACTGAGCGGGAGAAGCGGCTTTTAGGGTCCACGACAATGGATATATTTGGCATAGCCTGAGCTTGATTCAGTCTGGTCTCGCAAGTCGTCCTGCAGCCAAGACGTCAAATTCGACGGCTAAGCGAGCAACCAATCAATCGTAAGGCTCGACAGGTCCAAGTGGATACAGTTCATTAAACAGGAAGCAATAGTCTAGGAACTAAAGGTGACTATTGATCTGTGGCGTTCACCTGGCCATCTCGAATACGCCTTAGTGCTCCTTTCCCCTTGCTCTATCGACGACTACAAAAAGAAGGTATGAGGATGTATCAGCCATGGCGTCGTGGGCACCTCATTGTTTCTCATCTATTCGCTTTAGTCACTCGTTACCTATTGCAATGCGATCTGCCGTTCTTTTGCGTCTGGCCTTTGGCCTATTGGCCGTTGACTCTGCGGTTGCAAGCCCATGCAGGCCAGGTGAGTACTGTTAGAATGTATATCTTAATAAAATCTGACACCATTTTCAGCCACGACAACTGCCATCTCCTCGGCCATCTCTGCTGAGACATCGTCAGCCACGTCGGTGGAATCGACCGCATCAGTTGAGTCAACTACATCGGTTGAAACAGCCACATCCTCTGCCACCACCGAGACCTCTGCTGCTATCGAGTCTTCTACTACTGCCGAGTCTTCTGTTGAGACATTTGCTTCTTCCACTACCGAGGCGCTCACATCCTCTTTCACCACCGAGTTTACCACCACTACGGCTGCCCCTACCACAGAGACAACCTCAACTGCGCCTGCTCCCACTTTCACCATCTTTGCTACCGGCACGGGCCCTGTCGAGGGTAGGGGTCTACAATCATACCCCGGTGCAAACAACGTGGTTGCTTTCGATGCCCCTACCGGTAGCGGCTGGTCCCCGTCCGTCCTGCCCTACAACATTGACGCCCAGGGAAGAATTGTCAACAGCCAGGGCTACTTCCTCTGTGGATTCTACGTCCCGACGAGCAGTCTCCTTGATGCCCCTGCTCAGGTTGGCACCTGCACTGACGAGTACCCGCTGCAGAGTGTTTTCCTGAAGTGCCGGCTCGGTGCCGGCTCGCAAGTCCAGTGCTCTGTCCCGGCCATTTCCTGCACGACCGACGACCCTAATGACATTTTTGGATTCCCAACTTGTGTAACGAGTACCGGCACATGGAGTTCCCTTTATGTCAGATACACGGGACCTGGCCATGTGTTGCACGTTGGAAACGACAATGCCCCTAGCTACTATGACCGTGTTGGGCTGAGTTATCAAGAGGCTTAAAGGCCCTCGGAACCATAACAAGAACCATAGTCTAGCCAGGACTTGTCATCGTGTCCGCTGTTTATGGGGGTTAATTCATGTATATTCTTTAACACTGAAATCCTGTTTATATCACATAGACATAGAACAAGACATAACATTCACTTCCAGATTCTTGTCTATATACACTAACGAAGAGGGTGATTAAACGCGATTGCTTAAGCCCTAAGATGCTTGTCGCATTTTTGAGATGCCAGCGGGCTACAGCCATAGGCTTGTTTGGTATCAATTGTTGCATCAGGGATGATAAGGCTATTCTGCAATTAATATAAAAATACTATTGTGCATCAACACTAACTTTTGCTTCTACTTTTAAAATTATAACTGGACTATAATCCCGTTCTTTTCCCCAGACAGTCCGTCCAAATCCTTCAACCATATCTAATAACACCGAGTTAAGATCTTTTATAACAACAGCGGAATACATTACCAGTGCCTAAAAAGGACCCCCGAACCATTGTAAACCCGCTTACACCTCCCGGTTTGCATCCTTCTTGGGCCGCGTGTGCCCATGGATGACGGTAGACAAGTCACCCAGTGGCAGAATATACGGAAAGTCGACAGACAAGAGCAGGAGGGATATGACGATATACCAGCCTATGAGGGTTGCCGCTAGTAGCAAGCCCGCACCAGCATGCTGGCACCTAGTAGCTTTGGTAGTTTCCCCTTTCGAGAGGGCAAAGAACGCGGCGGAGAGACAGGAAACTTTGATAGGTAAGCGACTTTCCTTGTACAACAAAGGTTAGACTTACATGTTGCTACGAGTATGACGAAGATCGAAAAGAAAGCAACGTTGGTTCGAATACTTGCCACGGCGTAAACAGCACACAAAATGGCCATTGCCACCAGGAAGAACGAGAAGGTGGCGTAGAACTGAGGCTCAGTGAGACCTTCAGCAGCACTACCGGTCGTAGAATACGTGCTGTAAGCGCCAGAGTCGGGAATGATAGTTGTACCAAAGGCCAGCCAGAAGCCACCAAACGTAAGAAACACTGTGGAAGGGAACGTGTTTCCTTTGCTCGTCAGTTTCTAGAGTGTATGGGTCAAAGCAGTAGGCTGGCTTACCGAGGATCCATTCACCAATTCCTCCTAGGACAAGGAGAAGCCCGCCTAGGAACAAGTAAGCGCCTCTGAAAGTATTTGCTTAGCTGTCATTCTCTAAGGGGAGGTGGTATTAGCTTACACATTTGCAGCGGCAGCAAACCCCCCAGCGCCTTGCCATCCAAGCAATGCCATAGACGCTGGCGTGGTGCACAGCAAGAATCCGCATAGAGCTGTGTATTTTTAGGTTATGCGTGTAATGAATACTGGTTATTTGGGACTTACCGGCAGGAGTGGGATTGCCAAAGGTCTTTCGAAGGTCGCCCTTTACTCTGTTTTCTGGCTGCAGGTACAGCTGGGCAAACAGCTCTGGCGAAATGGGAATACTAGGGGCAGGTTGGAGATTAGAAAGGTCATCGTGGTGCTCACTATGGCGTTTGCCGTTGGGGCTGACACTGGGAGACATTGTGTGCAGAGGTTAAGTTGTATGAAGATGTGCAGATTGCAGAAATAGGGAGGTGGGTTCGGCTGAAAGTAAGTCTGCCTGCATGTTTTATAAAGATTAAACAATTATGACTGTGCTTGGATATTTATATACGTATCAGTACAGCAAGAAAAGTGCCGGTTTCCCCGGACCCTGAGTCTGGGGAAGCGGAGCCTGGGGATTAGACGATGAGACATGGTCTTGACTCGTTGCAACCCTGTCCCTATACGCGGTCGTAGTCGTATCAACCAGTATCCAGGATCCTATCTAAGTTAGCTACTGCAGAGCACAAGTGCCGGAGAAGGTTGCACAAACGAGTGATGATCAGCCACGAACATGGACGCGCAGGAACATCGCTTACAACATTCCTTGCATATATGGGATCACCTAAAGCGGTCTAATTTAAAGAATGCCCAATAGGGTCATCTAAATTCTCGCCAAAAACCTTATTCGAGTTCAGAGAGTGGTATTTCCCACGTAACGTCGAACAAATGGCATGACTTACCGCAAAAGTACCATCAGCGACTGATACTATCCCAGCTGTATCAACCCGTTTTCAGTTAATCTACGGGCTCTCGGAAACTTTTATAGCCCTAGCCGTACAGTCAACTGAATCGAGAGGAGAGCTGGTTTCAAGTAGGGTTGCATTGGCGGACATGCTGGCCTGCGGGATCGGCTCCGCACAAAGCTTGCCTACATACAATTGTGTCAAGGTCACAAGGTCATAGATATCGATAACCAGCTGTCTCTTAGAGGTGATCTCTCTTTCTTTTCAATAGTAAAGTGTTCTTTTACAAGCTACAATGACGCTAGGGTAGAGTTATCTGCAAGACTGGATAGATGACTACCCTTAGGACCGAGGACCTGGTCCTATGCTCCCTGCTTCTACCTCCTGGCTCTTGCAGTACTGTGACATGAAGAGCCCCTAGTGTGAACTTTCAAATCTTAGTAATTTGTTCCTCCCCTTGGCCCTAGTGCTATTATATTTTCAAGGGTGCCCATGTCAGTTATGCATCCGTATACCGTAGAAGAACGTCACCTTGAAGCAGCCCTGTCTTAGGCACGGCCATCAGGCGTCGGTGGAATAAGACTAAGCATTGAAGCAGCCAGATGGCAATTAAGATATCCCACCTCAGTATAAGGTTGTCCGGAGGAAGATCAGGTCGAGGCATCACCCTCGGTATGGACCCCCATCTCATTCGCTTCCCTGGCTTGAAGCCTCGTCATCCTCTGGAATTTGTTTTTTGAGTCCTTCCAGAACCGACTTCAACCCATCTTTGAGTCTAGGGTTTGCAGCTGCTTCAATGCGTTCCTCCAGCTCTTGAATCTTGCCCTGTAATTCTTTCCGCTTCACGTCATCCAGATCAAGCTCTTTATCCCCATCCTCCACTCCCTCCTCCTCCCCTCCATTCTCATCCACACGCTCAAGACCTTCCCCAAAGGCCTTCTCAAATGCATCAGCCATGTTAGGATCCTTGATGGCAAAAACAACCTCATCGATACCCTCCCACCGCTCTTTGACTTTGCCCGAGTTATCGTGCTTCGGCATCAGAACTGTTCGCCAGCACCTTGCCACCTCGCCAATGGGGTTTCCGTGAGCACCACAGCCCCATGCCCCGAGCACGACGCGTTTGATGCGCTTCGCGGCGCAAACACGCATCACCATCCTCATCTTGTGGCACGCCATGTCGCGATCCTTGTTGTTGGCGTATTTTGCTGTTCCGTCGCGTGCGACCTCATACTCAGGGGAGCGAATCATAGCAGCAGTGATGCAGTCGACATAGAAGCGGTCTTTCTTATCAAGGTCGTTGGCTTCCTCGTCTCTAAAGACCAAGACATCTGGGGTGTATATTGCCGAAAGGTCAGGTAGCCGGTACCATTCGTCCTTGAGTGACGGGTAAAGCGTAGTCCGCATGCACAGTGACTCTTCTTGGCTGTTTGCGCCATTGAGAAATCCACCACCTGGAGATAGAGGTGAGCCCATGTTGAGGATGGCCACACGGGCTCGACGGTTGCTCTGATCGACTTTAGGGCCCGAAGAAGTGTCAATGTCGAGAAGAGCCTTGGCAGCCGTGAGTGTGTCGGCCACGCTAAGCGATATTCTTGGTACTTTTGGCTCTTGGGGTTTGGATTGAGCATCAGCCGCTTCGGATGGGTCAACAGAGAGGTTGGATAACTTGGCCTCAGTAGCATGCATCTTCGAATCCGCCTTGCTCGTTGTGGCAACCTCGGAGTCCGGTAGTAGTTGAGCCATATTGATTCCATTCCGAGCACGAGGATTGCCCGGCAGCAAACTGGGGATGACTTTGTTGATCGTGGCCTTTGCCTTTTTGGACCGTGCATCTTTGCGGAATGCAGCCGGTGGTTGGCCGATGGAAGGCTCAGTTCGGCCCATGGTGTAACTTTGAGGGTATTTGTTGTATGATGAAATGAGGCGAGGTTTGGTGTTGAGTTGAGGTTTAGTCCAACGCTGTCGTGCTCCACGGATACTTTTGTGTTAGGAACCCTGATGAGCAATTCCAAGCAAGGAAGCAGTGCTTAGCTAACAAGATGCTTGAAAGGTCTTAGTACAGTGACTTTACAAGGTAGAAAATTGTTGCCTTTGGAATTACCAAGAAAAAGTCTTAGGCAAAAGTAGATGAAGGCATCACACAAACGTCAAATGAGCTTTACAATTGTCGCCACTCATGATCAGGTCACATGACCGTGATGGGCGTTAACCTCAGCGAGTGCCCTAACTAGTTGTACAGCTCAGGTGTAAGAGATATCAATAGAGACAGGACTCAAGGCATGACTTCTAGTCATCAAAAGGAATGTTTTTATTTCCGAGTATCAGAAATTATTCGGAGATTCACTGAACATGCAATCACGTCTCTTTTGTACTAATCCGCTGTGGTGAAGTGATATGCAGCGCAAGGATGTCAAGATCTATAGTCCATTGAATATTATGGTCAGTATTTACTATATTCGACGGAAACTCGCCAAAAAGAACATGTGATCTGTTTATATACGAGCACCTATTTCAGGATCCTGCTTTGACTACAAATATGGGCTGACCCGGACCAGCCCGAGACCAACAGGGATCCATGACTCGGATTTACAGACCACATTTTCGTTTGATAACTCCGCGGGGCGTTTTAAGCATGATTCAATTCCCAGGCCTGCTGAGTTTAATTTAAGTTAATGAAACTATTTGGATCAAAAACCTTACAGACGATTAGATCAACCCTCAGATCCGATTGTAAATAGTTGCACCTAGAATCATTGGCACAACCGGCGGGTTAAAAGTGCTCGGAGACTTTTGTCACCGGTAGATCTCTCGGCGTACCTTGACAACCTCGAGATCGTAAGGTGTCAGGGTTTTTCGGTCTTCACTGGGTCTACAATTCTGGGTCTTCCCAATTGTAACCCTGCCTTGCAGACCTGAATAGATAAAAAATCGCCTGTTTTTCTCGACCATGTCACTTATCGCATTCATAAGCCCTGAACCACGTCGCCGGTTCTCCCGAGATGGGGCTCGACAGGAGAGATCTCATATAAAGGAAGCCTGGTCCTCCCGTTGTGGAATTGCCCCTTCTAAGCTAAGTAGGACTTGGCAGGGTAGAAATTTGAACCCAAGTGCAAATGGCTTCGAAAACAGAGATGAGCAGCGCATCTACGAGTGACGATGAGACTCTCCAGCAAAACACCCTCGACCCAAAGCCGCGTCCTCGATCGCTCGTCAACCTCCTATTCGACCGCACGCGAATCGACGGCGCCGTAGAGAACTACGATTATCCCGGAAATGGGACCCTTGAAGATCCATATGTCGTTAATTGGATCCCCGACGATACGGGCAATCCGCTCAATTGGTCCAAGGCAGCGAAATGGCGCATCACAATGGTGTCTGCTGCGACTTCGTTTGCCGTCGCTTTTAGCTCTAGTGCTTACACAGGTCAGCTTTATACAAATTTCTTTAGAGACTTTGCTAACGGGAGACAGGGACTATAAAGCAGCTAATGGTTCACTTCAACGCAAGCAACACGCTCATCACAGCCGGTGTTTCGGTGTATGTTCTAGGATTTGCTGTGGGACCGCTTCTATGGGCACCGCTCTGTGAGATTTATGGTCGACAAATAATCTTTGTCATCAGTTTTGGGATATATGTTGTGTTTAGTGCGGCGTGCACGGCAGATAATGGGATAGCAACACTCTTGGTCCTACGATTCTTCTGCGGAACTTTTGGCTCATCTCCATTGACCAACGCTGGAGGTGTCATCTCGGATGTCTTCAAACCTGAGGAACGTGCCATTGCCATGGGCTTTTTCTCGCTTGCGCCTTCGTTTGGCCCAACATTAGGCCCATTTATTGGTGGTTACCTTGGAGAGGGTGAAGGATGGCAGTGGGTGAGTACCTCCATGCCCCCAACCAAGCTTCATTGAAACGGACACTGATCTTGCAGGTTATGGGCTTGATGGCAATAGTTGCAGGCGCCTTTTGGGTTCTCGACATGTGCTTCGCTCCAGAAACGTACGCGCCCTATATCCTGAACAGTCGAGCCAAGGTATTATCCAACAAAACCGGCAAAGTCTACAAGTCCATATACGAGCAACAGGGCAGATCTGACCCCCCATCCGTGGTCCTCAAGAAGGCCCTCATCCGCCCGTGGCTGCTTCTCTTTGTCGAACCGATTGTGTTGTTTCTCTCGACCTACATAGCCATCATTTTCGGCACGCTTTATATGCTGTTCGGCGCGTACCCTGTCGTTTTCCAGGTGGAGCGAGGCTGGTCTGCTGGCAAAGGAGGTTTGGCGTTTCTAGGAGTCGCTTTCGGAATGGTCGCCGCTATTCCGGTTATTGCGCTCATTAACAGGTGGTATATGAAGGTCTCAGAAAAGTCAAAAGGAGAACCGGTACCACCTGAGGCTCGCCTTCCTGGGTGCATGCTTGGTGGTATATGTGTACCCCTAGGAATGTTTTGGTTTGCATGGTAAGACAGCATGTCTTATAGCTCCCAGTAGCTGCTGGCTAACGATATCGATAGGACGACAGATCCCTCCGTGCATTGGATGTCTCCAGTAGCAGCTGGTGCTCCCTTCGGCTTTGGTCTATCACTCATTTTCCACAGCATCTTCAACTACCTAATCGACTCATACTCGATATACGCAGCCTCAGTTCTCGCGGCAAATGCCGTGTTACGTTCCCTTTTTGGTGCCTCTTTTCCGCTGTTCACAAAGCAAATGTATGATTCTCTAGGCACGCAGTGGGCTAGCTCGATCCCAGCTTTCCTCTCCCTGGCTTGCTTACCCATGCCTTTTATCTTTTACAAGTACGGGCCGGCGATCCGTCAGCGTTGCAAATACTCGGCAAAGGCAGCACGGGCAACAGCATTAGCAAACAAACGCTGAGACATTACCTTAATGTTTATTAAATTTCTTATAAAAAGTTGGAGTCATGGGATAAGAACCGGGCCTAACCAATAGAAATGTTCTTTAGAATTAGATCTTGAAATAGAAACACACCATCCATTTCACTATCTCTTGTATCTATAGCAATACTCTCATCTAACAAGTTGACAGTGCACGCTCCTTCATCTCTGGGGCGAGAAAGATTCCACGCGTTGTGCAACCTAGCACGTGATGGTTGCTCTGAACAGCACTGCCGAGTCACTTGACGGTGCAACATTGCATCCTCATCTTCTGTCACTTCTCCATGTTACCCTACTTTGTTCTATCTCTCGTTGAGCCTGAAACATGGCGCACCATCTCGAGATCTCCGCGCCGCACCACGACCCGTCCGACCAACACCCCAAAGAAGGATCTCGCGCGACAGAAGAGCTTGAAGTGATCGAATACACATTCTATACCCCACCGGGGGTGAAGCGAGTCCTTGCTTGTGGAACAGGCGGCTTCATCAGGGAGATTGACGACTCAACTGTCCTCAAGTATCCCTTTGAACCAGGCGGTGATATGGCTCCCCTCGAACTTGAACATGACCTCCTCACGGCAGGTGACGAGCACGCTATGTCCTTCTCGTGCCTCGGAGTGTTGGTGCAGTTCTGCCATCTGGTCTTGGTGATACGTCGCTCGCAGCCACACGCCATGGTTGCACCGTCTTGAGAGTTGGTTTGATACTGTCAGACGTTAGAACAAGAAATTATCAGGCGCTTCTCGATATAAATTATCTTACTCGTTGATGAGATAACAAGTTGAAGGTCAGATATGGCCTGGGAAAGTTTGCGGCGACTGATGATGGAGAGGGAGATAGCTATGAGTTTCTTTCTCTTAGAGCTTGATAATTATCTACTTGTTACAAGATGAGCCTGATATGCCTCAATACGATTTTCCCCAAACAGGCGACCATGTCGTGCGTTTGGTGAGGCAAACGCTACCTGATATTTCGCCAACGGATTTCTTTCAAGTAATGTTAAACTCATTCTCCTCACTGGAAAGGGAATTTTCATCTTCATTCCGCAATTAACTTCATATAAGTTTATAGAGATATACAACACTGCGAAAATTAAGGTGTTTGCGCATGGCATGGTAGTTTGCGGTTTTAAATGATAAACAATAATTTTTGTTTTTTTTATTCTGCACGTTCTAGACTCCAAGTAAGCATTTCAATGCTAACAAAACATGCGATTCTTTTAAATTTCAACCGGCCTGACTTAATTCTAATGTGATTATGGATCATGAGCAATTCTTTTGGATTAATGGCTATTCAGTGATTAGATGCCGGTGGGCTGGTGTGTAGAAATCGTTCACTGATGTCAGTAAACGTTATTTGCAATCAAACTTATTTAGGTAGCCAAATACTTCCACATCTGTCTTAGCGGAACCCCGTGAAGGCATCCTCAACAGGGAGCTATTATCATAAAAGGTATTTATCGGTATCATTAAATTCATTACTTGTATCTCCCGTGGGCTTACAGCAGCTACTCTGCAAACGTTCTAAGCGGTCGACTCCTTTTGATGCCCTGCATTTGGTCCTCTGGTCCAACACCCACCAACGGTCGACCGTCTTCAGATAACAAATCTGTAAAGCCGTACCTTATCCTCTGCTGGCCCATCATTCTTGTCACATCAATAGCCTCCTTCTGCCCAGCCTCGGACGGCAGGTTTATATACTTGGAGTCGCGCACTATAGACGAAGCGTAGCCAAGAATCTCTGGCCCGAGAGCCAAGTGGGCAAAGACAACACTAACAACGCCGCTCACAAGGAGTACAGCAGATGAGACGATGAACAAAGCAATCCACTGCCAGTCCACAGCGTAGACTTGAACAAGATTGCTCACCTGTATCGGTACTGTGACGTTGGGCTCAAATGTAATGTCTGCGTCCGCGTTTCCCTGCGGAGCATATGTGTAGAGCTGGCTCAGGAGCAAGTACGTGTTGAGCACCTGCGAGAACCGGCGAGAAAACTGCTTTGAGTCGACTTTGCTCATCAAATCTTCGTCGTCTATCTCGCGCGTCTGGTTTGCGAGCCCTGGGTCGTCGAGGTACCGCAACACGGTATCGGCATAGGTCTGACCATACGTCTCGCCTTGCCCCATGGTCGCAGGGAGGGACTCGGTCACCCGGCCCCAGATGGTTGGGAAGGAAAGCATTGTGATTTCCTCTGGAGCGTGGTTCTTACGCGAGAGGCGCTGTGCGACGACGGAGCAGTTCTGTGGTGAGAAGCGATCGAGTCGCGAGCAGGTGACGCGAGACTCGACATAGCGCTGCACAACCTCACACTCGGTGGATATCTGCAGATTCGGAGTGTAATTAGGGATTGCGTATCGGAAATTGGCGGTAAAAAGAAGTCGTGCAGGCTTGACATCCCCAAGGGTCTCGTTCTCGAACAGTATAGGACGACCAAGCATTACGTGCAATACGGTTGGTTTTTCTTTCTCTATCCATTCTGGGGTGGTTTGGTGGTCTATTGTCCAGTAGTGCCCAACGAACCTATCCAACGCGATGGCCCAGGGCATTTTGGTTGAAGTCTTGTTTAGTCCGTGCCATGTGCCGTTTCGCAGAGGTTTGGGGTGTGGCACGTCAGGATCGGACCAATCGAAGTCGAACTGGCTAAGAGTAGAGAAGGACGTGTTCCGGTCAACCTTGCTACAGTCGAGGTCGATGTAGCTCGACTCGAGGGAAAAGGTCGTGTTGCCTTGGGAGACGCTGGTGACGGGGAGCCCAACGAGAGATGAGAAGTATTCTGGGTGCGATATTGATGAGACATTATGCCAAGCGTCACTGCTGCCAACATGGCCTTCTAATTCGAGCCTTGGGATCTTGACGTTGCCCCAGAGATCCATAGCATTTGTCTTGGACGACAATGGCGTCAGCAAAAGAGCGCTGAACATGGTCTGAATGAACCTTGCCAAGGCGGCTTTGTTGGCCGAGCTGGCGGGGTCGTGGAGTTGAGAGCGCTGGAGGTACGACTGCGCATCAGTGCTGAAGTAGAGAAGCTCAGAAGATTGCCACGTCGGTACGAGTCGTGTTCGAAGCATTCGGAGGACGGATTGTGAGCCTAGAGGCGAAAAGGCCCAGAGGAGGACCAAGACAAGACCGAGCAGATTGAACTTGCGGAGGTTGAATTGAGTTGTGAAGGTCGATCCGACGGTACGACTACCGATCAATTGCTCAAGGAGATCGAGTGTGGCGCCCTTTTCGAGTTTCCATCGCGCAAGCTCGTAAACCATGCGGCCGACAACGGATGCGAAGAGGATAGGGAAGATGGATGCGGTCTATGGAGGTCGATCAATCAGACGAGGGTGGTGTATGGCGATTAGTAGAAGTTACGTACTACGTTGATGGCATTCTTCCACTTCTCGTAGACGTCGTCTTGCACAATCTTGCTGTCAAGAAGAATGACAGCTACCGCAAGCCCCAATAGGGCGAGTGGGAAGAGAGTTGATGTGCAATCGGCAAAGATCCTCCCAAACTTGAAGCCGTGTCCGAAAGCGACGTCTTTGCCATTTTCAGTGGTGGGATCGGGACGGAGCTGTTCTCTCGAAGGATGAGTGGAAGGGAGTACGGTTGATACAAACGTGGGTTTTGACGGCAACTCAGTAGAATAAGCCATCATGGCTGGTAATGAGCGAATACTGGTGAAATGGCCATCGGACGTGGATGAAACAGGAGAGCCTCGGGTTTTGAGCAATGAGCAATCTCTTCATTTCATCTTGGACCTGGACACTCAACCAACAGCATTACCCCTGCTACAAGACCGCTGTGAGTTGAGATATTTCTTCTTCTCGTCGCACCATTTCAGTGCTTATTGGTCGAAGCTTTGCTGATCATCGTTTAACCGCTGTTGGGGGGCATTCTGCCTTGCGGCTGAGCGGGTAGGGCTGCGACCGCCAATCAATTGTCTGCTGGCCGTTTCACCTAAAATTAGTGCAGCGCGTATGTGTCAATGACGCGAGGTTAAGGGTTGAGGCGGGTAATGATGCTTAAGCTGTAGGTACGTTTAAAACACTGTAGTTAATTACCCCAGAACTGGTAAAGTACGATAGCGTTGGCAGTTCTTGATCGTCAAGGGACCTACAGTAGGAGGGAAAGCCGTTGTCGTTAGGTTGGGTGGATGGGTTTAGTTCAGTGTTGACGTTCTTCCCAATTGGTCGCTCAATGCGCATCTCTATGATCGCACTCGAGTAACAATAAACAATAGAATGATGACTATGACCGATCACTGCAGTTGAAGTTCCCAGGAATGCTTATGCAAGTAGGTAGACGCCATCTGCGATGAATCCAGCGATCAAGTTTAGATTCTGGCTACTCTGTGGCTGGCTGTTGACACGTGCCGCGCCGAAGCCACACCAGCCACACCAGTAATTGCTCAACCTCACGATGATCCAGACCAGAATCAACAAACGTCCATCCGTCTACCAATTCCACGAATGGGCTCCAAGGCCTTCGCCGATGCTGATCCTACTATCCATGTCAAGCGACAATAGGGATGGAATCAACCTTCAACACAACCTCTTTCGACGGCCCGAGACCACCTCATCGCGTCGACCCGAAGCACGCGCACGAGCTGCACGACTCGTTCGATCTCAATCGTCAAATAATAACGGCAATGCCCGAAGCCGGTCCGGACGGATACGATGACAATACAAACGGATGAAATGTGATAGACGGGAGCGAACACCTTGGCAGGCCATCCTGTACATCTCAACTCAACCTTGTTGCGCGGCCAAAGCAATGGGAAGCCAGACGCTATCGCAACATAATCCTGTTATTGGCTATCGGAGGAATTGCCCCGTGGATGGAAGTTACCGCCCGTGTTCTTGGATGGTTCTTTTGCAAGCGCAGAACGACAAGTTGCTGGCTGTTCTGTCGTCTCCCGGATGCTGGTGCAAACACCACAAGATGGTGGCAGGGCCCCTGCATGCGCCAGCGCGACAGGACCACAGACTTCCGGCAAGGACATGCGAGAACGCGGAAGGCACGGCTAGCAGCTCATAGCTATTGCGATTAAATACTGTCTGTCAAGTCCATCAGGTTTGTTGCCGTTACGACGCCACCACTGCCGGGTGTCTTGCAACATCGGAGGATATGCCATATCCTTGACATTTGCTCGACTAGATGTCAAGTGTGAGCATAGCTGCTCAGCTCCCCCATCCCCTTACTTTTCTTTAACAGTACGCAATATCATATGCTATCATACGTCACTTCCCGTCCCACCATACGGCAGAAGTCATCTCCTGTCAACTGTCATGCCTGGTCGTTACACCAGATACGCTTCTTGCCATCCTTGCCGCACTTCAAGCAAACAAACAACTGACATCCCCAACCTTCTTATGTCCTCTTGCTTCTGATTCACTACACTTCTTTACTGCCCCACCACATTCGCCAGCGCCACACGGCTGCGCGCGCGCCTCGTCTATAACCACAAGTGAGAAAAGGGAGATCAAACGCCTGAAGCACATTGCGAAGGGAAGCAAAGTAGCAAGCAGCAGAATTAGACAATAACAAAAGACTTTTCCTCTTTCCCTCCTTCTTTACAGAACTTCCTCTTCCTTTCTTCCAACTTGCTCCTTGCATTTGCAACCTCGCGACCTGACATTCCTTTCCCCTGTCTCCACCTCTTACTCGCGAAGGAGGCATGCCTCGTGAGCCTAGAGCTACTTCGCCCCAGCGCCCTGCTACGGCCTCTCCAAGCGCAACTGTGGTACGCTTTTCAAACACCAACCTTGGTCCTCACTTGCTCCCGTACTTGCCAATTCTGACAGCACACTCCCAGCCCAACGCTTGTAGCCCGCACCCGTACTATTCAGCAAACGTACCTGAAAGCCCCCCTCGTCCTTGGATCGCGGTCAACACCACGTTTCCCTCACCGGTAGCCCAAACTATGGAAAGCTCCGGCGCCAATCAGCCCGCGAACAGAGAGCCTAACAACGACTATGCCGTGCAGAAGCAATGGCTTGACTAGGCATGGGAAGGATACGGCTGGTTGCCACGAAACGTGCGCGAAGCTCAGCATAAGCGAAGCCATGATCAGCCCGCTGCTGTGGTGGTAGGAATGTTGGTGAAGATTACCAGACTGGCTCAGCGAGAGGGCATTGCTCTTTCATACCTGTGGAATGAACAATCTCCTCACAACTACCTGCGTGATGCTGTGATGAAAGCCCCCAACTCTCCCTGACTGGTCGGTTCACTTGCTAAGCAAGTGTATGAAGAGATGAAAAGTCTCTTTGGTCCGAATGCCTACGACACCGCAGCGTCTGAGGGCGGGGATATTGTCGAGTACGAGAGCGATATGGACAACGACAAGGTCGACATGATCGCTAGTGGACACGCAAGCGTAGACAACCAAGACGACCAGTCTACGCCTCGAGCTCACAAAGCACCTCGGTTTGTCTTGCATAGCGATGCCATGGACCCTATGTCCGAACCTGATGGCATCATGGAGCCTGCCACTCCAACCAAAGATCGTCCCCATTCTCTTCGCGCTGCTCTTATGCCCGTTGCAAACACATCGCAAACCTCCACCCCGCGTCCGTCTTCTGTCGCTGGTCCATCCACAGCTGATCATGGTGTTGCTAGTAAGAAGGTAAAGCGAAAGAGAGAGAGCGGGTCTTCACCCTCTGACGGTCCTCCAGCGACTAAGTGTGCCGATGACACCTCTATTGACGCTACCAAAATCTACAAGCAGCTCACACATAACGTCCAGCTCACAGACGATGTATTAGGCTCTCTGACCGAGATCATCGTCGGCAGCCATCTAGCTGGAGGCAACGCACGCGTTGCCCATCCATTGTGGTTCAAGACCCATAACAACGCCGGTCCCATTCAGCCCATTCGAAGCCTGGAGGCAAACACTACGCTGGTATTTCCAATCCACCACCCGAACCCACCGCACTGGACTCTCGGCGTGGTTCGCATAACCTCTGGGAAAATGTCGTTCAGGCATCACGATTCCATGCCCGACCATGCTCGGTATGCGAATGTTGTCAGCCGCTTCCAAAACTGGATGAAGTTGGACTCCAAGCTGGAATTTACCTCTATGGTTTGTCTGCTATTCTAACCTCTTTCTTCTTTGGACTGCTCACTAACGTCTGCTGGTTTTAGAGTTGTCCTCGACAGAAAGACAAGATCAACTGTGGCCTTCATGTCCTTTCTTGTCTACAACACGAGTTGCTGAATGAACCCTGCGCCAAGTCTTTGAATCCCAACAAGAAAAGAGAGGACATCATTACGCTGCTCGAAACGGCCAGCGACCACCCACAACCTCCACACCGATTGGAACTGCTCCAAGAGTTCAATAAGTTGGTGACTACCACCGACAAGGCTCTCATGATCGATCACGTCTTTACGGCTACCTTCGATGTGCTGAATGAGAGATGTCGTAGAGCAGAAATGCATCGCGACCAGGCATGCCAAGCTCTGAAAGGAGCAGAAGTAGTCTTGGATATCCTACTGGTCGAAAAAAAGACCCTGATCGAGGCGCGCGACCGCGTCATCCAGGCTTTCGACGCCGAAAACATGATCACCAACAGTGAGCACTTGAACGTCCACTACGTGAATCAGCACGATGGGGCAAGCCAGGGAGAGGTCATGAACTTTCGAGCCAGAGCTGCTGGGGTCTTTATGCGCATGTCGTACTGCGACGCATCGGACAAGGTCAAGCAGATACTCCAGCAGCATCTGAGGGAAGTTGAAGAGAAGGTCAAAGATGCTCGTGTCGAGGTTACGCTCAAGCGCAAAGAGTTCGAGAGAGCCGAGAAGCAGGTGCTCAGCGTCCAGAAGGTGCGCAACCTCAAGAAAGCGCTTGAGGATTGTACTCTGAAGGACACGGCGGTCTTCACTGACAACTGACTCTGGCGGGGTTTGTCCTGGCTCTTCAGACTTGGTCGTTGGAACAGATGACTGGTGGTTTGAAGGATGGGATGGTCATGTTGAAGCTTATTCAGAGCAATCTAGCAAGATTGTTGCCACTATTCGAAGGTTAAAAGGTCAGGGGACCAAAGTGAGAAGCACAGAGGTAGTTGGACATAGACTGTCAATTCGTCCAAGGCTAGGGAGGCAATGTCTTCTACAAATACTAATTAATAATGCCATGTAATAATGCCATGGTAGTTCATCAATGTTTTCATCCTCATGTCTTGTCACTTTTGCAAATGGGACATGTCTCATGGTTGTGTGTAGAGATTATTTACTCCCGTAAAATATGTGCTATTCTATCTCGTAATATGTACAAATGAATATCAAGAAGCTTGTTTCCATCCTTGCAAATGGAGCTTTGATCGGTTCTCCAAACATGACAGATACCAGTCTGTCGTCCCACATCCACCTTCACACTGCTAATCAAGAGTATGCTCGCATGCTCTGACATCAAATCGCGACGGAGATGTCTTAAGCGGCCCGGGTCTCACGAACGCGAGTACGGAGAGTGGTAGCAGCGGGCTTCTTGGGTGCGGTGGCCTTGACGTTGTTGATGTAGTTCGAGTCAAACCAGTGAGTCGACTCAAAGATGTCCTCGATAGACACAGCAGCGTCGAGCACCTGCGAGTAGCTCGCTCGCTTGTCTGTAGCGGCTCCAGCACCAGTGTTATTGAACTCGCCATAGTAGACGAACTCTCCGTTGTTGGTGTTCCAGGGTGTCCAGCCGACCTTGTTGATAACGGCATCGATCTCGTTGTTCTGGAAGACGACGCGAGCATAGTCTCTCCAAGGACGACCGAGGTGGTTGACACCGTCCTTGGCGTTGTTGACACCCTTGATGATGGAGTTGTTGATAACGTACCATCCGGGGTCTGCTGCGCTGTTACGACCACTGGCGGTAATCCAGCCAGTACCGGTGACGCCAATGGTGCAGCGCTCAAACCAGGCGATGCTTCGTAGACCAAAGATGAAATCAACTGCACCCTCGATGTAGCTGCCGTGGAAGTAGTGGTGGCCATCGTTGGTCAAGACAGTGTCCTGGTGGCCAGAGAATTGGCATCCGTAGTAGCCCTGCTGGTCACCGTAGGCGCTCAGGGCGATAGCCTGGACACCCGCTCCGCGCGAGTTGACGACATTGACGTTGAACACCTTAAGTCCATCGTTCTTGGCACGTAGGGTACCGGAGGCATCGTTGCTACCAGCCTCGTCTGCACCAAGGCCTTGGGTGATGACAACCTGGTTCTTGCTGTAGTCCTGGTCGTCCTCTGTGTATCCGTAGATAGTCAGAGCTCCGACGGACTTCTCAATGAGGACCTGCTCTTCGTAGATTCCAGGTAGGACGAAGATGGTGGAGTTGGGGGATGAGATGGAGTCGACAGCATCTTGAATGGAGGTGAAGTTGGTACCCTCACCAACGAGGATAGCACCGTGAGGAGGCCGGGTGCGAGGAGCAGCAAAGGCGCCCGCTACGAGGGATGACGCAAGAAGGAGGGAAGAAGCAAACATGATGATGTAGCCAGACGGAATGAGTGTATAGAAGGAATGTGGTAGTGAATGAAGTGATAGACTAAGACTTTGAGGATAGAAGGCACCCTTTAAGTGATCAGCACTTCATGGCCTAGGTGGTATCCTTCCTCTCAAAGGTAACACTTCATGGGTCAAACAAGCTTAAGACGCAAGGTTAATCTTGTGACCTGAACCCCCAGTAGATGGTGAAACCGTGGTGGTTCTAGAAGGTTTATTTCCACCAATTGACTATTCCACGATGGTGGACTGGAGAAATAGAAACCGACACTCGATCCACGGCCAGAAATATGACTTTTATTTCGCATTTATTGCATCCTTGTGCAAGGTACTTATAGCGGCTCTTGGCTCAAAGTATAGATCAGATTCATCCACTTATTACGTACTCCAACCAGTTTTCTGGTAATTACGGAGTAAATACTGGGAACGCTTTCCCACTTATCCTGTCTGCCTCAGTTAACGTTGCCAAGAGTCCTGGAGATTGAGATCCCCGCCGGTCAGTGGGTACAGATGTCAGCTTCGGATTGGAGGTTGTACGACAGACAGACAGACAGCTAGGAGGCTTTCAATACCTAAGAGTTACATTGTAAGGTGCAGGGATGGTTTCAGAACTCAGGCTGAATGCTAGTCACTTCGATGTGATATGTGACACTAAACGGGTATGTTAGTTCGTCTTGGCGCTGGGACGGCAGAACCTCCCCGCATTTGACTTATGCACAAAGACGCGCTTGGATGGAATGCCAAGAATGCCCAAAGCTCTCACGGACGAAAGGAAGCTTTACCTTGAGATGACTAATCAAAAATTAGACTGCTAGAGATGAGTAAATGTCAGGATCCCACTGTAATATGAGCGTGGCTACCCTGCAACAGAACTCGATCTTCTTTGATGAGTCTGAATGGGCTTTGTTGATGCAGAAAGGAATTAACTACCCATTCAAGCTATTCCGCAGCCAAATAGCCATGATACGCTGTAATAGAAGCTCATGAATGACTGGCTCATAGCGCTGGGAACTAACAATACTAGAACTTACAAGAGAACGGAGGATTGACCTCCGTCAGTCAAGAAAGGGAGCTCGAATCTTAGTGGATTCTATAGCAAGATATGCCCACACATATCTATGCCCTTGACTCTTGGTATTTCATGTGGTACATAAGCTGACGAGTCACAACGGACTATATCCTCAAATGGAGAGTGTAAGTCTTGGCAATAAGACCACTTCGGTCACTAACAATCTGACGTTTGAATAAAGCGGAGTGTAACTCCTGCTTTTCATCTCACAAGAGCAATTCCTATACAGACTCTCGGCATATGAGATATCCACGCAGCGAGATTGCTCTTTTGAAGCCTCCTAAGCATTTCCAGTTCATGACTGTCGAATCCACCAGCACTCTCTCCTTCCGAGGAGTCCCCGAGCAGGGGCTGGACAAGAGCAAGGATCCCTTCTCAGCCCTGTCGGAACCGAAGCCTATGCTCACTAGGCTTGCATCCTAGCAGCCTCACTCTATAACGAGGCTACAGATGTTCGTATGTTCGTGGCAAAAGCAATAGATAGGGGACGCTCATTCGAAATTTAGAAGACACTTAGGGTTAACTCCTGAGTGACTGAGTTGGTCTCGCCGTAACTGCAAAAGATCTCCTTAGCTCCGCCATTCTCCTCGGTGCATGCCGCAATAAATGACGCAGCAATCCTCAAAATCAGAGTCTGACGCACATGGCACTCCATTGCAAACAGATAGATCTTCCATCACTGAGAGAAGCAATAAACGGGGCACTTCCAACCGTCAATGTCTTGACAATGCCAAAGCTGTCGCCATGGTTCTTAACAGGGTAGGCGTGGAAGCACGTCAATATGCTTGAATAGTTACCAATGTTGGCTTCTACATATCGACTTTGGCGAGACTAGAATAGCTCGGAAACAGGTAAAAAGTGTAGTATCTGCATTGACCGAGAGTGCTGTGAGTTCATGGTCGACTATTCTGAGACTTGGCGCATTGGAACCACAACTGATCAGGCAGGTCGAGTCTGCCACTATCTTGAAGAAGTGGGGGTGGCCAGGATGGATAGAGGCCACAGAAAGATACTATACAGGAGGCCATCAACACTGTACCGGCAGATTGAGTAGTTCCTTTTCTCTCTCTTTCTTTTTAATAGACGAAGTTCATAGAGTATAGCTGAATTCTACTTATATCCCTTGAGAGTTTCTGAATTTACTTCATTTCTCAAGTTCATGGGCCTACCAGCTACTGCTCGTGTCTGAGTGTACTGTCTTGGACCTCAAAATATTTATCGGTTGTATAGCACCTGTATCACGTTTATTGGTAAACGACAAAGTGTCAGTGTTTTATTACCGCATAATTTTAGAAGACTACTTTACAAATGTACGAACCCCAAGCACTGTGTTCTTTCTGTAGCCTGATAAGGGCGTCTGCCGTTGGCGTATGACTACTGTAATGGACTTGCTAAGTTTGCCTGGACTGGCCAAGTTTCATAGAATGCCAATGATAGACAGTGATTTGAATTAAGTGAATTATGTTTTCTAAAGCGGCCGTCAATGGACTCTATACTAATTCTGCTTCTCTGGTCTGTACCACCGTCTTCTTCACCATGATGTTCCACCCCTGCTCGGCTCGTGGCCCTTCGTTCTGATTTGCAAGATTTGACTGACTACTGTTCCACACGTCGAGCCCAGTAATAGAATCAGAAGCCTCCGATGCATTGTCGCCCTTGTACTTGTGGCCATTATCGTCCATCTTGCCCACTTGATCCTCATGATCAATAATCGTCGTAACTCCGATTCGCTTTTTAGAATTGTCGCGAAGGTCAAAGGTCTCTTCGCCATTCACGCCGTGGCTGCGAAGGTATGGTCCGTGGGGATGTTCGCTGCCTGTTCTTTGCCATTGTCTAGCAGAGGTTCCGTTTCCTTGTGCAGAAGATCCGCCACCGAAGAAGTTGCGAAGAAGTGGCCGAAGAGTTGCCAATCCTGAAGCAGTAATACCCAGGCCAGTTTCGACAGTCGACCAGATGGCAACGTCCGAGGTTGAGTAGAGGAAATCATCGATGTCGGTCAAAGAGTAGAGATACGGAAATCGAACAATGGTTGCGCTCGATGCACTTTGGTTTGGTATCAGCACTTGTTTACTAAATCAGAAATAATTCAAAAGGGGAGGAGCTTACATGGCACCGGCAGCCAAGATAAGTACCACGGAGACCTTCATCCTGTTGCTCATCTGTAATTTCCAGACAAGGAAGATGGGGAGGATACTATATGTCCAGTCGGTCAAGCCGCTGATAGCAGAGTAACCGTAAAAGGCGTTTGAAACCACGACAGCATCTAAGCAGTGTCCTGAAGGGGGATCGCTGGTGTATCGGAGCCAGAAGAGCGACGTAGGCCGGCATTGGAGCACGAAGAGTAGGAAGAAGAACAAACTGTAAACTTCGGTGACTCCAGTGACGACCCAGATGATGATCCTGTGTGTTCTGGTAACGCAAATTCGCAACAAGAAGATACCAATACTGGCCTTGATGGCCATATTAGTCAAGACATAGAGAGGTTCACAAGTCCACCACATCTATAGTAGCGTTAGATAAAACAGCTTTGCGCCCCGAATGCTGATGCTGACCTGCATTGCTATGGGGATGTTCTCTTCGGAGATATTGGCAAGATGCCGTCCAGTGCCATACCGAACACCTGTGATCTCGTAGGCACAGAAGATAATAAAGAGGAACTAGTATACGTTAACGAAAGATGTTAGAATAGTAATACGAGCAGTTGGCATACTTGAGCAATAACCGCAAGCCAATCATCTGCCGCAAACGCTTTGATAACCCAGCCACGGCAGTAAATTCGCAGCAGAGTTGCAATTGACGAGATGATGACAAATGTGTAAGTGATAGCTGCGATCTCGGTACCCCGACTCTCCATCGCCATGGTGCTGAGAAACGTGCGTGCAACCTTTCAAGTGAAGGGATAGCAATGGAGCAAGACTAAATAAGGAGCAAGAGTCGAGTACGAGCGTATCCAGGGCGACATTGGCCAGACTTTAAGGGACTCGGGTTTAGGAGGTCTCTGCTCGCTATGAATCGGTGATGGCAATACGGAGTCCCTAATAATCGGACGATTTAGCGTGACAAGAGGAGACAACGGAGAAAAAAGAGGCGTATCGCAGCCAACTATAGAGCATTGTGACGAGGGAGGAGCCGGCGCCATAGCCAAGAATACTCTAGCTCGTCCCGAAAGATCAAGATCGTCTGTTCTAGCGTTGTCTTCCGAGTCATTCAGGGACGCAAATGCTCAAGCCCCGGCCAATCCGCTGGGCACATCCGCGCTTTGACGTGTTTCGCAAATCTAGACGTTCGAGAAAATATGTCAATCAGTGCTAACTAAAGCCAGGAGAACCGAGCACTGCTGGGCGTTAACCTGTCTAGGAATGGCCGATGGCTGCGCTTAGACGCCTCTCAGACTCTTAAAAGTCTTCACGTCAGAAAATATTATCTAAAATCTCCGTCCCCCGGACTATTGATCTTCACCAAGGCCCACTGTGGCCCGGACGAAGGCACCGTAGAGCATGTAGTACCGGCACTAGGAGATGAGCTCACGATCGAGATGGAAGACACGAGGCATGATATAAGACTACGTATCTGTGGCGTCAAGAAACAGGCTAGCTAGACGCTGTCACAGTCCGCTGTCCCGGCCACGTGTTTTGTGAGACGTCAATAGTTAGTCTCACAGAGATTAATTCTCGCAGTCTAAGACCGTGTCGAGACTGCGCCATGAAACGATCCGGAAACGAGAATCCCTGTCGTGTAAAACGTCGGTGCATAGCATCAGTGCACTCTGAGCTGGAGGATATTCTATTGATGTGCATGATTGATCGACAGCCAATATCGGATTGGCGCAGGCACGGTTTTGCTAATCTATTCTTATTTCCAAAAAGCCTATCAAATTCGGTTATCTCGCTGTGCCAAGCCTTCCCTTATTCAGGTTATCCCCGTACCGTTTTTATTCATTGGTGCTTATACGAAGCTCGGTCATTTTTGTAGAGTCTGGCCTTAAATGATTTACTCTAGTCTGCTTGGAGAAGCGTCTAATTCAGCAAACTGGATATCCGTCTCACCCAATAGAAGGCTTGTCGTGACATTATAGCCGAGAAATGACAATTTTCCCGTACCACCAGAATGTAAGAGACCATTCCATTCACTCAGGACAAGGCTAGCCGTTTGATCTCCAGAGTTCAGCTGAAGAGAGCTGAGGTAGTAGCTGTGTCAATGACGTCGGGTGAAAGTCTAAATTTGTATGGGTTTTATCTCCATATCCTACCTGTGGCTGGGGATAGTACTGGACTTGGACCGTGAGACGTGGCTTTATATAGCCTTTGTGCATTCAATAATTAACGTCAATAGTCTAGTCACGCGCAAGAGGTAGACGAATGGACCAATTCAGCTGATGTGGTGACGCAGTTTCTAACTTTGACAGAGGACACAATTGTGAACCCATGGACACACATCATCAAGGTTGAAATATACCAAAATTACATACTATCTACTCAGAGTCCGGCAGTTCAAGAATAACACGCCTATACCTTCGAATTGGATAAGCACCCTTGTTGTTAGTGACTTGTAAAATGACGTGCCATTCTTTGCCCTCCTCGCTCGGCTGCTCCTGTTCCCAACTAGTCAAGTTTGTGGAGATCTCGACCATAGTTCCCAATGCAACGTTGCTGAATCCAGCTTGGTTCACTGCCAGAGTCCCGTTGGTTCCTGATGGTGGTGACAATGCTTTGACGCTAAAGAATTCAGATGTGAGGCTGGTCAGGGATGACTTTCCACACTCGGGGTACGAATACCACTCAAAATCCAGACCAGATGCATCCTCGAGATTATCGGTGCTGTATGTCTTGCTGGCATCCAAAATGATGGAATCTGTAAGACCGACCTTGAACCGCATAGGTTCGCTGTCAACGGAACCGTTGACGTTAACCGTCGGTGGGTGAGCGGCTGCTTCGAAGCTATCGGCAAGTGTCCAATGCATGCGGGCTGCGAAATCATCCTGGTAAGCATCGCGCCATCGCCAGATAGTGACATACGGGCTCCTCCAGTCATTTCCCTGGTCGTTAATCAAGGTATCTGCCGAAGTTCCATACTCGTTAATGTCGGTAGCCTCAGTGATTCGATTGTATCGACCTCCCCAGCCACCGTAGTCAGGCCTTCCAGGAACGTTGAGACCATTCTGAATTGTCCAGATAAAGCTAGGACTGTCACCCTCCATGGTGTAGATAATCTTGGGGTACTCGGCTCCCAGTGGCCCAAGGCGGATGTTGGGAGTCAGCCAGGGGTCCAATACCTTGGTCTGGTTGGCGACACCGTTGTCGTTGGTTGAAATGCCAGTCCATGTGCCGAGTCCATACTCGCGGAATCCGTGGACATTCACGATGAAGAACACATCGGGCCACTTAACACGGATATAAGGGCCAGCGTCGTCCTGGTCCGAGATGGAGTAGACTCTAAGTCGTGAGCGAAGCGCGGCGGCTTCTTGGCTGCTTTCAGTCTTGTCCATGTGTTGCAGAGCCTGGGCTAGAGTGTTGATTCCTCCCCAGATACCCACATAGAGGGGCTCCTCTGATTCTTTCAGACGCTCAATCAGCAACTTGGCGCCTTCACTGACAGGCTCATTCAGAGCAGCTCTTCCGTATGTCTAGAGGCAGTTTAGCTTTTGTGGATGAAGGCTGAATGTAACATCTTACGCTAGGTCCAGTCGAAATCTTGTCCAACAGATCCTCGGGGGCTGGGAACTTGTTCTCGGGATGAACGTGTTGGTTGAGCTTGTCAACAACTTTGGCATATGCTTTGATAATCTTCTTGATCTCGCTGGGATGGGTGCCATTTCGCAACGACCACGACGACACTGCAGCCAACCCTCGGGTATCGAATTCGTTGGAGTAAAGCAGATATCGGATCAGGGACATGGAATCATCGGGCTCATTGAGGATGTCGGTAAAAACAAAGGTTCGCACTCTTGAGACCTTGGGGAGCTTGGTTAGGTCTGTGGAAGCCGACGCATATTGTTCTGGCACAGCAACGGCCAAGCAGGCCTGGAGCCAGAGGATGGCAGACAGGATGCGGGCGATAGAAGATGCCATGATGATGGTGAGATCGCAGCAAGATGGCCCAAGCTACTATCATGATCTGCATTAGAAGAGGCCTGCATGTAGCTTTATAAGTCATGCGTTCCGATGCAAGTGCTATAGTAGACCGACAATATTCCAAACAAGGTCATTAGCTTAGAATTACCAAGAGACAAACAGCTTCGTAGCCTAATCTGGTATCTAAGCCGACTCATCCCAGGGCTTTGCTTAGCCGAATCAATGCTCAAGCGCCGAAAATTGCCTCTCCACGAAACCCCAGAGTCAGTCAGCCGAGTTGGCGGAGAAGACATGACATAGAGGACCAAGCTAGCTCTCTTCTCGGTATTGATCAGCCACTCCTTGACTGTCAATCCGGACTCTACCAGGATTCCCCGCAAGTTAGTTTTCGAAACGGACTTTGATTCGTCGTCTCCACGTTTTATCGGGCCTGTATCCTGGAGTGTCCGGGGTTGACCACGAGAGCTGAGGCTTAATCTTGCCTCTTCGGGCACATCGGCCAATTCTTGTACGAATAATACGGTAATGGTTCACGGCAATTACCTAAATCGGGCATGGCATGGCAATGAAGCATCAGTTTCTTCTTTGAAAAGGTACGTGTCCAGTCATAAACAGCTGACAGTGGTCTGGCTGGTGATGTTTACCTTGCAGCGGTTCACAAGTCCAGTCGATAGTTTATGTCAGAATCAGAATTCAATAGAATATGTACAAGAAGATATCTTGAGCACAGCCATATACACCATCACTTTTCTACCAGAGAAAACTATGATACTCGCATCCATGCTAGACAGGGCCCAGTCCAACCCTCACCGCCGCATCGAGACCAGGCGGCGTTGGAAATTGCTTCGGAGCCAGATCCAGCATTAGAAGGACTGGATTGAAGAAGACACAGAGTTGCTTCAATTCTAGCCACTCTTGAATGTGCTGCCAATGGGACCGAACTTGATGTTGGAGAATGAGACAGACGAGTTGGGAGCGGAACCCTCAACGTCCTTGGGAACACCAGAATCGGTGGCACAAGTTCCACGAGCAGCACCAGCACCAGTAGCATCGGTAGGGTAGGTCGAGTCGAGCCAGAGCATGTTGGCCTTGTGCTATAGAAGAGGTTAGAAATGGTAGATTCTACACAAGATAAGTAACTTACGTCGTCCCACAAGCTCATAACAAGGACCATAGGAGCAGCAAGAGCATCGCTCATTCCAGAGAAACCACCCTTGGCAGAAAAGTCATCAGGGTCGCCAAAGGCCTTCTTCTGAGCGGTGCAGAACTCTTTGTCGATTGAGTTACCAGGGTTGCTGGCGACCTTAGATTCGGGATTGCCAATAACCTTGCCATTCTGAACGTAGAAGCGCTTGATCTCTGAAAGGCCACCGCTAGTGCCCTTGATGAATTGTGTAACCACAGTGACCTTCTTCTTAGTGTCGATGGTGAAGCCAGATCCAGGACCGTAAAAGGTCTTGTTGCCCTGACGGTAGGGGTTAAAGTCACAGCCGTCAGGATCACAAGTACCAGCATAGCGCTCATTCGAGTACGTTCCACCGCACTTGTCACCCTCGCAAGCATGCTGGGTCAAAGTCTTGCACGGGTGGGGGGTAAGAGCAGTGCTGATATCGTTGGCCTCCCAGATATCCATCTCAGGGCAGCAAGCGCCAAGGTTTCCAGTGCCCGAGTTGGGATCAGTCTTGGATGGCGTCCAGCCCTCTGAGTTGGCCTTGCCGTTGATGAACTTGACATCTCGAGCGCACTGAGCGTCACAGTAACCTGTGCCGAACTTGGCTCCGGCCTTATTGCCCTCGAAACGAGCCTTGCCTCCGTCTTCATCCATAGAGACAAAGTACAGAGCGCCGTTGAGACCACAGCTGATCTGGGAGACATCCACATCGAAGGTAAACTCGTTGCCGAGAAGAGTGAACATCTGGTAGGTCTCATCATCCTCCATGAGATACAAGCGGCTACCAACGTTGGTATTGGCACCCCTGGTGACAAAGTCCAAGTTCAGTTGGTTACCGCTGGTAGTCACACCATAGGTGCCAGAATAATCCGCACCGTCAACGCAGCATGATTTGGCACAGCTGTCGCCATCAGCACAGATAGTTTTATCCCAGGTATTTCCGGTGTAGCAGTTGGTGCTGCCCTCGACGGTGTGAGTCCATCTCCAGTTGGCATCGACAACAACGGAGCCGGAGACTTCTTTGCAGCCGCTGGAAGTGCACTTGGACCAAGTCAGTGGTGGGTGAGTCTCTTGCTTCAAGGTGCAGGCCTGCTGTGCGCGAACGGAGGCGATCAAGGCCGTGGCGAGTGAAATGGCGCGATACATGGTTGAAAGAAGGAGTAAGTTGGTGTATAAAAAACGAATGATATACAAGGAAGTGAAGGTAGTGATGGGAGAGAAGGACAAAGCACCCGGCTGTTGTCCAAAGGGAGGGATGAGTGAACGAATGTAGAAATCGTGCTGTGATGATGAGAATATTCTGAATCGGCAGCAGAAGAAGGCATTTATATAATTCTGAGCGGCATCAAGTATGCCCTTCTCAGTAAGTGCGTTTCAGAAGCACTCAACTCGCGACTTCCGAGCTTGCCGGCATGTTGAGCATACTACTAACCTAATTCTTAGACTCATCCTTAAGATTTGCCTTACTATCCCGGTATCCGGATGTCGGCACATTGCCAGATGAACTAACAAGTGGTGTGTATCCCGTTGTCGTTGCATCACGTAGATGATGACTTCACAACCTTTTGATAGACCTGCAAGGAACGAGGAAAAGCGACACATAGTTCCAGAATATCTTGGCTCTTTCACCTTGAGACTATGACTTCAAAGAATGCACGATTGTGGTGATACTTGATCAACTGTTCACCAGAATGAGTAGATGGTGAGCTGAAGATCGACCGATTCTAAGAGTATAAAGCGTGGCCTGTGGTGAGTGTAGTTCGTTTCTCACACTCTCATTGGAGGCATTATTATCCTAGCGGCTAGGGTGTCCGGTTATTTTCCCAAGGGGTCCTCCTGAAACACACGGTAGTTCGGCAGTCCAGGGTGCTGTATGTATGCATAGCCTGCATCATTTCAATTTTTCAACGATACTCGAAAACAAGTAGAATACCAGCAACTCATCTGAAAGAACCTGGTAATATAGCTTGAGGAGCAAGTTGAGACACTTATACGATAAATCCTATATCACCATCTGGAGAAGGCTTCGGTTAGAAGCGTGGTCTTAACATAGTGTGACAATATAAGATGCCCTAGCGTGAACGCACGGGATTTTAGTCTTTTGAAACATATAGCCTGTTTTACCGCCGAAACCTTGCCTCCGAGAATAAGGACCTTGATCTACATTAACAACTTGAAGATCTCCACGGGCCTGCAATCTCCGTTCTTCCTATTCAAGCAATCACGGAAAAAGACAGTCCGTCACTAGTATCAAGTCTATAATATCTTTATACAGGATATCTAACAAATAGTATTTGATTATGAGTTTGACTGTTAAAGTCCTACCCTGCTTAATAAGGTTCTATCTAATGCTTTGTCATTCCTACTGAGCTGCTCTGATCTAGACTTATAGGGTATATTGCATTGAAAGGTTCTAACTAGATGAATGATCCTCACGGACTTCAGTTTAATCCACGCCAGTCAGAGCACTCTATCTAGAGAGATTGGGTAGTTATATGAGGATATTTGACAAGCAAGACATATGTGAAAAAGAATGTCTCTGCCAAGACCAAAATAATCAACTCATTCATCTTTCTTGCTTTTGAAAGACAATGCTTACCCATATGGTAAACAACACAGCTTCGTTTGTCTAAGATTCAGCTAAGATGTACCAGAACTGGTATCTGTATGTTGATTAACTCTTAGGAGTGGCCGTGGCTATCGATGTTGGACACCCTGAGCGATTGGGGGCATCTGGCAAGTAAAGTTTATGAAAAGCATAGGATTTGGCTTCAAATATTATGTGGTATTCTGCATACCAGACGTAGGTCTATTAATGAAATTTAATAGCTGTTGCATATGCATATCGACATGAAAGACCAGAACATGCAGCCGGTGTGAGTAGGGTTCCAAAAAAAAAGAAGACTATTACCTGTACCTACACAATCTAGGACAAATTAAACCCAAATCCAAATTTTTACAATCACCTGTCGTGGTATATAACTTTTGCCCGTCTGCTAATTCTTCCTCAAGATCTCCTCTCCTACTTTCCTCAGGTAGACCTCCACATACCGACTTCATGATTTCATCCAAGATTTCAAATCACCAACAAAACCACTCCGTCACAACCACCCACTGTATATCAATTCACGATGGATTCCTTCTCCCGCGTGCCAGAGCTAGTACGAACAAAAATCTTCATCCTTGTCGAGTCCGAGACAACTATAATGCGGTTGATTCGAGCATCCCCTGTAATGCTCTGGCACTATCGCGACAACCGCCAGAGCATTATGATGGGCATACTTGAAAGCGTTTTTGCAATGGATGCTAAAGGAGATATTCTTCAGGATGCTCTGATGCTTTTCCGTTTACCCCGTCTCGATATGCGCCCCTCCATCTCCTGAACATTGCTTATCGTGGGACGTTGGGTAAAGAAGGATTTCCCTAACCCGCTGAAAAAGCAGTGCCCATATTCGATAATCAGACTTTATGGCGTAATATCTCGCGTGATCGGATTCATCGAAGATTAACTAGCAAAGGCATTGGATCCGTGTCCTCCACGGGCTTACTTGGCCCTCCCAGAAATTGCCTCGGGCAAACTTGGTATGCGTTTCAGAGGGAACGCAATGGACATAAAGCCAGTGTTCCTCAGTAGCCTAACGTCCACGGAGAGATTTCGCTTTTTGCGCGCTTTTCAAAGACACGAGCTTCTCTGCAGGCTTTATGACGGTTGTTTCTGGCAACTCCCTAGTGATAGCCAACGTCCGTCTCGATCCAGGTTACTCAGGCAGGCGTTTGGTAAGCCTCCAGTCCAAGACTTATAAGCACTATACAGCGTCCATGAGTAATATAAAGGCCTCTACGTAGCTATACTCGCAAACTGCCACCATTATCCGATGCCGAGTCGACCGGCTCGCCCTTTTGTTTGGACCATTATCCGAATGCCCTTCATCTGAGAGGTATCCGGACAATGCCTACTTCGACGCAATGCCTGACCTGTTGCAAATGGACATTTGTACCCCTCCCATGATATCCGTACCACCTTGTCTTGGGCTTGACGTCTACGTCCCGATGCTTTTATCCCTGGGCAAAGATTTGAGAAACAGTCGCTATCTCAAAGCATGGCTCTATAATTTCGGGAAAGAGTATGCCAATTCCTGTCGCACTTGGACCATGAAAATCAATAGACAGCGGACGTCTCAGTCCGCCCAGACGTAGGACTACTATGCGAGCATCTACTGCTGGGGAATGGGGCAGGGGCCACATGAGGTCCTCCAATGGGGTCCATATCGCCATTCATCCCATGTAAGTGAAATAAGACGGCTAATGATGGAGTCAGGCTCCCCAGACCGTGGAGAGCTCCATGATATTCAGATCAAGATCTTTCTTCAGCGGGCCTGGGGCATGTTCGATGACGCGAGACTGTACCCCGACCCCCGATCCCACTTCCCTTCACTGTCTGATCTTGAAAGGATCACTGAAGAAGAGAACTACGAGCTGGTTGAATACGTTTGTTGGAACTCAGATTCTGAGTCAAGCCAGGCGTTGCCGAGAGAGCGTGTGAAAAGCACTGTTGATCACAATGTGTATCTGGAAGACGGAAATGCCAAACTTCCTCGCTTCTTCGATACACCAGCGTCTGGAAACATACCTCCATTTTGGCGGTCGACAAAGGCCCTGTTTCCAAAGTCTGAGGCGTGAGTATCGCATTTTCACTAGGCTTATAATTCTCTTTCTTTGGACTCCTAGAGTTGGAGTACGGATGCGTTGAATTAGGAAGAGGTAATATCTGATTACAAAGTACTTGCACATGATTTTTTTTTTTTGAAAATAAATCTCTTTTCCCTAGATGTCGCCATGTTACGTATCCTAACTATCAGATATTTCTTGACGACTTTTCCTCCACTGCCAGATTGCTTTGCACCAGAACCATGTTTCAATAGTACCAAAGATACTAAGAATGATCAAGATTGCCATTTTCATTCCTTTGCCAAGTCCGAGAGAGTCGAGACTGAATGCCGGGTATGATGGATTGCTAGACTCGGAACTGCGATCATGCTGCGCCTTTTCTTTGCCCGAGTGGTGTGCGGTTTGGCGTGAAGGTGTGGAATTGAAAGTCCTGAAGTATAGCGTTGAGGCAATGTTCGAACTGATGCATGGCATCATTCGAAAACGTAGAATTGTGAGAGCTGATGCGGCCATGGTAGCTACGAGTAGAAAGCTCTTGTTGAGGATATGAGGGACAAGTTCCCAGAACTAAGGATTTTGCTTTCAAAGTTGATAGAGAGATTTGTGATGTAATATGCAGTCGTAGATCGTTGTACTTATACATTCCCGAACCGAGAATGGGCGTGGTTTCGTATCTCGTAAGCTTCGTATCGCGTATCCGACTCCCCATCAAGGTTTCTATGCTTAGCAGCTTACTCTCTATAGCAACACCCCTACATACGCCTCATTTCCAAGTATGACTCTCATTTCAACAATGCATGGTCGAGATGCAGTGGACAAATGCCCAAAAACAATGAGCTTGTGGTATATTACTGATCGACCCAATACTATCCATTTGATGTCTCACGCACTACATAACCAGCTCAACCAAGGCTTGTAGATGTTGATATTAAATTATCATGTTCTATTCATTGTTTCTTTACTGCTGCGAGATATCTACCTTGCTCCACCAAAACTTACACTGCTTGCGTCCCCAATCATCACTCACAAACGCCGCAGTCGTTCCAACATCACCGCCAATCAACTCCTCATTCCCATCGCCAAACCTCAGCACCTTTGGGTCTTGAGGATCATACCTCCCCCACCTAGGCCGGTTGGTATATTCGCCACCAACCGCATTAGGATCACCCTTTGTAATAAAGCTAGTAACATACGTGTTGAGCGTCTTTGCCAGGTCTCGCTGTGTGGGCGAGACAGCTACAACTTTGGGATCACAGACTTCGTATCTCATGTTGTCGGCATGCTGTGCACCGTTGTTGACAGAGCTGACGGCGGCCCAATGGTAGAGATACACTGGGACTGAAGACGAGGCCAGTTCGGCGGTTTGTCGTGCGGGAGCAACGTACGCATAGTGAGCGTAGGCCGCTTCAATACGCTTGTACTGCGAACCCATACCCGTTCGCGTCTCTTTGTACTCTGAGTCTTCGTACTTTGCTGGATCTCTGTATAACTCCTCGATAGTGTCCAAGTCTTCTTTGGAAAGCAATGGTAGTAGCTCAGCCCAAAAGTGCCTGAACTGGGAAGACTCTGACATCTTTTTATCAACGTAAAGCGAGCCCTCGTTGGTTGTGAAGCCTGTCATGATAGGCACCTTGTGCCACTTGCCCTGCTTCCATGTTTCGATTGGTGGTCGTGCAATGATGTCGCCATCTATAACTGGCTGAAACGCCCAGCGAAGCGAAGGGTCATACTTGTCGAATGTGGCTGTCTGGGCGTTGGTGATGACCTTCTCTGGCTGCTTTCGCAAGTAAGGGAGAATCTCATCCTCTGGTAAGTCTTCTGGCAGGCCAACCTCACGAAGGAAGTCCTTAAACTGGGCTTCGTGGATGGGCGCATCGTATGGTCTAACGGCTCGTGATGTTGGTGCTCCAGATTCTATGATGGCTTTGTGGAAGAGAGGTGCAACTCCCTCCTTGTAGTGCATAAGATGGTGACCAATCTGTACAGATATAAGCACAATGATGAGCACATGGCAAGGTCTTCACTTACAGAATGAGCACCGGCAGAAAGTCCAAATAGTGTCACATTGTGAGGGTCACCTCCAAAAGCTTCAATATTCTCCTGAACCCATTCCATCATAAGAATCTGGTCGTGCAGACCAAGGTTAAGAACGCCCTCTTTGGCGCTCACGCTAGATGGCAAGAACCCCAAAGCTCCAAGGCGATAATTGAAGCTCACTCCAATAAATGGCTCAGGCGCATTCGCCACCATTGAAGCCGTCTTGTGCATATTTGACGTGCCCCTATTGAAGGCGCCTCCATGGATATACAGAGCGACTGGTAACTTCTCAACCGGTCCTTCAGACTTGCGAAAGATATTGGCCGTCAAGCAATCCTCACTATACTCCAGAGGAGCCCCTGCCAGGAGGGGCTTGCCAGGACCTGCAGGGCCATACTTGGAGGCGTCGACCACGGTCTCAGGCGAGGGGGTTACCTTTGCAGGGCGACGGAAACGTCTGTCTCCAGTGGGTGGCAGAGCGTAGGGGATGCCCAGCCAACCGTCTACGGCCTGGGGTAGGTCATCGTGCAGCTTGACACCAACAATCTTGCCCTGAGGGAGGGGGACGGTCGGAGAGTCTTGACTGGTTTGGCTTCCCATGGTGACGGCAATGAGAGATCTGCTACAGGGACTACACTGAGCCTGTGAGACAATGTATGTTAAATATGGCCAAGGATCAAGAGTGTACGCGGAAATAATGCAATTGAGGCGTCTCGTGTCGGTGCTCAAAGTGTACTCCGCAATGAGCTCAAGTCCGACAGCGGAGATGATCACTCTCAAGAGGCCAGGATTCGGGGTAGATAAGTAAGAATTGGCCCATTCTGATTCCTCCATTGCATCGGCCAACTTTTCTACCCCGCAGCTCGCTTGTTGAACTGGGCTCCGGTCCCAGATTTGAGCACCGAGCTCGGAGAAGTGATAACCAACCAGTAAAACTAGACTCGAACCTGGTAAAGTTGTTGAAGATGTCCATTTTCTCATTGGATGGCCTTGTTTACTGACTCGGTCGTGGGGGTTCGCTTGATAGCCTAGATAGAATCTGGAGATAGCCCAGATAGAGTCAGATACTGCCTCGCCGCAAACAAGGATCATGTACCCCGGGTTATCTCCAGGAGTTGATGTTGCAGCAGACTGGACGAGGTATATGGATCCTAGACTAGCCAGACGCGTCCCAATGTCTCTTGCCTTGCCCTTTATTCTCCTGTTCCTGACGTTCTGAGACACAAGTCCTCATCATGTCATCCCAAGATCTACAGCCCAAGATCGGGCAATTACCCGATGAGAAGAATTCGGCCAAGGCTGTCGAGGCCGAAGAGCACATCGCCATGACGAAGCTCGACTCGCTGACCCCTGGAGAGCTCGTCGAACTCGACGCCGACGAGAACTTCCTTCGCGAGCACAACTTCACCAGCGAGTACATCAGCGAACTCCTCAGCGACACGGCCCTCAACAAGAAACTCATCCGCAAAGTCGATATGGTTCTGCTGCCTCTGCTGATGGGCACGTATATGTTACAGTACATCGACAAGAACGCGCTATCGTACGCAGCTGTCTTTGACCTCTTCACCGATACGGGCATCTCTTCAGAGCAATACAGCTGGTTCGCTAGTATCTTTTACTTTGCATACATGGCTGCTGAGTATCCATGGTTGTTTCTCGCACAGAAGACGCGTATGGCGAAGGTTGTCGCTGGGTGTGTGCTTGCTTGGGGAAGCGTTCTGCTCTTGACAGCGGCGGGAAATAACTTCGGTTCGTTGGCCGCGTGTCGCTTCTTTCTTGGTGTTTTTGAGGCGCCCATCACGACATGCTTTATGATGATTGTTTCGATGTGGTATACGCGAGAGCAGCAGCCGTTTAGAGCTGGCATCTTTTACTGCTGCAATGGTGTAGGAGCAATGGTAAGGCCTCTTATTCTTGTTGTTACTGGTTATACTGATATTCATAGCTCGGTGGTATTCTTACCTACGGCATTGGTCAGATCAATGGTTTTCCAGTCTGGAAGGCCGTATTTATGACCTGTGGTGGCATGACCGTCGTCTGGGGTGTTGTCCTCCTCATGTTTCTCCCCGACAGCATCATGTCAGCCCGTCGTTTCAGCCTCGAAGAGCGTGCCCTTCTCATCGGCCGTGGTCGTCTCGCTCGAACTGGAGTTTTGAACAAAACCATCAAGTGGAGTCAGATCCGTGAGGCGTTCATCGACCCCCAAGTCTGGCTTCTTGTCCTCTTCATGCTTCTCAACGAGGTTATAAACGGAGGTATTGCAAACTTTGGCAAGTTGATCATCAAGGGCGTTGTCAAGAGCCCTCTTGAGACTGTTGCTTATGGTATCCCCATGGGCGCTTTCCAAGTCTTCTACATTCTTTCTGGTACCTTTCTTGCCTCTCGCATCAAGGACTGCCGTACCATCATCATGACTCTTTATCTCATTCCAACCATGGTGGGAGTCTGTCTTATCTGGAAGCTCGACCGCGGACACCACAAGGTCGGGGTTCTCTTTGGCTACTACATTATCGGTAGCTTCGTTTGTTCCCTTGTTCTCGCTATGCAGATGCCTGCTAGCAACCTGGGTGGCTACACAAAGCGAATCACTGCTTCGGCAATGGTGTTTATCGCCTATTGCGCTGGTAATGTCATCGGTCCTCACGCCTTTCTCGGTTCCGAAGCGCCTTTGTATCCGACTGGCTGCATCACTATCCTCAGCTGCTCGGTAGCTCAGATGATCGTTGCGATTCTGCTGCGATTGCTGTTGATTAGGCGGAATGCTCGTCGTGATGCTGCTATGGCGGCTGTAGGGGAGACTGGTGAGGATGCTTCTGCGACAGAGGGAGCTGACTTGACTGATTTCGAGGTAAGAGACACCAATGCCACTCTTTCATATGTCATCAGAATGCTGAAAAGATTCCGCAGAATCCCCATTTCCGTTATGTCCTATGAGACAGTGATTATCTTGAATTGTCAGTTGTACAAAATACGGCGGCTGTTAGTATATAGTAATGAACGCTCAAAACAGCCTTTTGAACTTCTCAGACTTGATTTCACGTACTTTCAAGCATTCTACTCTAAGACCAGGCTAATCTCCCTATGAGTTGCATCTCTCGTGGTTTGTATGCCTAGCCCTTGTCCAGGGTATAAACGTGATTGCAGGAGGCCGTCCGTCGCCACGTCGTATGGCGGCAATATGCTTGGCGCGATTGGCCTGCAACTCTCATTGCCTGGATAATACAGATTTCACGTACAAAGGAACCCAACCCGCTCATGTGTCATTAGACTATTGGGTGATGATGCCAGCTCAAAATCACCCCATGCTGACACTCCGTCTGAGATACGCATATTTAAACTAGTCATCCATCCACTGACACGAGCACCTCAAATATCCCAACTAAACACATCCAGCACACCTGAAACGATATGAGCTCCATTTGTAGTCTTTGCGATAAGCCCTTTGTTAGCGATGAGAGTCTGCGGCAGCACTTGCGCGACTCTCCAGCTCATCGCCGATCTTACTGCGACCTCTGCGACCGATCTTTTGGTAGCGAAGACGCGTTACAGCAACACTGCAATAACTCTCCCGCCCATGCTCGGTCTTTCGACTGCGGTGTTTGCGACCGCCACTACAGCAGCCAGGAGGCTCTACAGCAGCACCTGAAGGACCCTTCAGCCCATCGACCATCCTTTGGCTGTGACGCCTGTGATCGCTCTTTCGGTAGCGAGGGGGCATTGCAGCAACACTTGCGCGAGACTCAAGCCCATGCGCCGTCCTGTGCTTGTAACATCTGTGATCGGTCGTTTGGAAGTGAGGAGGCTCTGCAACAGCACTGCAAGAACTCTCCGGTGCACGCCCTGTCTTTCAACTGCGACATGCGTGATCGTTCTTTCAATAGAAAAGAGGCTTTGCAGCAGTACATCGGTAACTCACCCGCACATACCTCATCCTTTGATTGCAAGCTGTGCAAAAGATCCTTCCGGAATGAGGAATCCCTACATCAACACCTAAGGGCTTCCCCCAAACACCAGCAGAAGGCCAGAACTCCACTAGACGCCTTTTTCTATTCTTTCAAGACATTTGCGTATGATCCTTCTCTTCCGCCAGCAACTTCATATGCCAAACTGCAACAACACAAAGGGTGGCAACGCGGCCAGACCGAATCGAAAGATGGGTGGGAGAGATATCAAGACGCGCTGCATGAAGAGGTTCGTATGTGGTACGGTGCAGAGGACGATTTGGCGGCATGGCATACACTTTGTCGCTCAATCGGACTCACAGCACTTCCAAAGACCTGCAAGCAATGCGAAGAGGTAAATTATCACTCAGTAAGTCTCGGGAGAATCATGCTAACACGGTTCATAGGCTGTACGGAGGACGCATGTCAATATCCTTGACTTGATTGAATGGGGACGAAATGGAAGCGAGGGAAAGGTACGGACTTTTCGCAATGTAGAGGAGCTACGAGACTACACCAAAGACACAAGAAAGATCTTTGAAAAATACAGGCTTCAGGAAGAACGCCAAGGCGGAAATGTTGTATTGAGGCACCTACTTCGTCATATTTTCACAGAAAGGTTACCCAGAACCAAGTCTAGAGCGGTATATTAGGATAGTTCATAGTTCTAGTCAAACATGTCATACAATTTTCAACCCCTACAGAACAGCCTTTTCTTCGATGCTGTGTTCCTTTAGAGCTTGTGGCCAAGGAAACATTACGTCGTAGGTAGAAGCACCCTCGAAGAAACACAGTCCAAGAACCCACGGTTTGGTGTACAATCGGGGTGGTTCATGGTAGTCGTCATCAGAAAGACAAACCCCAAGAGATACGTGATGATCTAGCTCGTTGGCAAGATACTCTTCATCAGCATGTACCTCAGACCACAGCGATGTAAAGACATGCGTGGACTCTTGTGCTTTCTCACTTAAGAAATCGTCTGCCCCATCACGATATTGGTCACAGATAAAGATTGCACGGGCTGTCGTAGGTTCACCTGATGAGTCACAGAGATACCCCAATTTGAGTCCTTGATCGGCATCCATAGCTCTTACTACCTCCTTGGCCATTAATCTGCGGTACCGCAGACTGAAAGACTCATCCTCGTCAGCGATAAAAGCGTCTTCTTCGAGGAAATCCTTTACATCGTCGACAATGGCTGCATGGTTGCGGCCTTTCTTTGCTTTGACAAGCTCGACGAGCTGTTTGAGCCGGGTCCGTTGGTAGTCCGAAAGTTGCTGCTCACCCTTTTGGCTCGGTTGCGATAGCCTTGGCGATGACCTGGGCGCCCTCAGTGTGTCGTCTAATCTCCATAGGTGACCAGTTGTTTTGATTCCAGCTTTTGTGAGCTCAACAGCAACGAAACGACAACTCTTGTTAAATGTCAATCTCCTTGTACCTTCAGGAGCATGGAATTTGTTGAAGAAGAGCTTGTTCATCTGGTCAGAGAGGGGTATATGGGGTGCAGACAGCTTGTTATTGTTTAGTATCTCCCCGTTCAGAATACGCAGTGCCAATATTGAAACCTCAAGACTCGGGCCATCCTGACCACTTTGGAGTCTTGTACTGTTCAACCGCGTTGCGTATTGACAGCAATTGGCGATGATTGCGAGACGATCCCAGGGCTCTGTAACTCCTCTAGCATTAACGTCCGACACAATCGTTCCGGACATGGAACTAGACGGATTGAGCAACAATGTGTATTTTCCAGCGGTTGTCAGTATGCGGTTGATTTTGTCCTCATCATCCTTCGTCATGAAGTGATGGCGACGATAAGCCAGACAGAACTTTGTGGCGCTCTCTGAGAACTTGACTGACTGCACACTCAGCTCTCCTGGCACGACGCCAAACATTGGCTTGCGCCCACTGCGTATTGAACGTTTTGTCTCTTCGAGGTCTGGGCCGTGATGGATCAGAAGCGTCATCTTGAGACCGGCTCGATAATTCTCCTGGAATGTCCATGCTCTTGTCCACCATTTATCGCGGGTGATGTCATATAGCAGTTGCAGCATTTTTTGTGCCTGCTCGTGTTTTGCGCCCTGGGCTAGAGCAAACGAGCCCTCGTGGGACTTGACGAGTGCGCCCTTGAGTATGGAAGCTAGAGTCTCCATCTCATCGGCTCCCTGTATGGGGCGGCCCAACAGGGCAACAGGGTGGTCGCTCAGAGAGTACACTCGATCCATAGCATCTAGAGCATGTCTCTTTTGTTTGCATTCTGGGTGAGAACATGCCGATTGCTTGCATTTCTTCTGCGGGATGCTGTGACGGTCGATCCATAGAAGCGGGACTTGGTGACAGGTCATGTACTTTGTTATTCTCTCAAGGACCGAGTTTCGAACTGAAGATCGCCATGCTTCTTGTCCGTCTCTTGTCTCGATCAGGTGACCTTGTTCCTTTGGGTTCTGGGTCTCATACTCTGATGCATCCCAAGTATAGGACAGAGCGATAAAGTTACTGTCAGTGAAGCCATTGACGTCTTTCCGGAACCAATAAGGCGTCTGATGGTTTCCATCCTCTTCTGGGTCAATTTTTCTCTTTTTGGATCGTCTGCGGCCGAGACATTCGAGGTTCTCGACGATCCAAATCATCTTTTGCTGCGGAATCCGGCATTTTTGGATCTCTAGCAATGACGAGATTATGTCTGTCTTGTCTGTCAATGTTGGGCTGTTCCGAAGTTTTCTTTTTGCAGCCATGTTCTAGGCTGATGGATGAACATTTCGGGATTGGATGAATCTTCGATCCGAAATAAGGAAAAAAACAGGCCCCTTAGCAACGTCGTCTGGGGCCAGGGGTGACGGAGGATATGAGACTCTAGCGCGTAAGACGCGTCACCAGCTGCCAATGACAATGCGCCATTAACTGCAGGGCTTTTCGTCTAGGGTATCTACACGGTGGTAACAATTAACCAGGACAAGATCTACTTTTCAACAACTTGCTAGGCGTAACAAACACACAAGTAGCTTTAGGTTTTCTATCCCACTGCGCCACTATGGCTTCACCATGCACAGCATTTATTCATTTACTTGTTCTGGAGCCAACTGCTGGTTGTGCGACTTATTCAACAGGATATTTCACCGGAGAATGTTCACATGTTGAATCCGTTATTATGTTCTTATGACATGACTGATAGCTTAGGCTATGATTCAAGGCTATCAGTGAGCAAGTGCGGACATAGCTATTTATCAACAAGCGCAAACAACGACTTAGCTTTGCTGGATATATCGTGCTTGTCCATAACCACATCCACGAGTGTCAAACCCTGTCCTGTCAAGAATCCCTCAGACTTGAATATCTTCTCAAGCTCTTCCCAAGTCTGCACTCGGCAACTCTGTACTGAATAACCTTCTGGGAATTTCCTAAATAGTTTAGGAGCAGCGCTATAGTCCCAAGGCGCGACGTCATTGTAATATTCATCCATACCGTGAATGTATCTCTCGTAAGTATATCCGCTATTGTTGATAATGAAGATGATCATGTTGGCGCGCTTGTGTATGATGGTGCTTAGCTCTTGTGCGGTCATCTGGAAACTTCCATCGCCATCAAAAAGGATTGTACGACCTCCCGAGCCTCCCCGTTCTTTAGCCTGAGCAACACCTAAAGCAGCTGGGAGCATGTGTCCAATTGAGAACCACATTCCGGATGCAACGAGCTGAGCAGATGATGGCAGAACAAAGTCACGCCCACCGATGATTGGAGTCGCGTTGGCCAGCAAAATGGCATCGTTCTCTTGAATATGTTGGCCAAAATGCGTATAGAATTCATCCTGGTTGATACGAGCTTTGGGCTCAAGGTTGCGAGGAGGCTCAAGTCGGAAGTTGCCCCATGAAGATGTATCTTGTTGCGGCAGCTTTCTACTAATGAGCTCCCTAGTCATCTCGGCGAGAATCTTTTGGCCGTTGGTTTCTTCTTCATCCACGTGGTGTCTCCCAAAAGTAACCATCACGTTCCTCTGTGGCAAGGCAGTCCAGCCAAGGGTTTGAGTGTCGGCAAATTGGCATCCAAAAGCCAAGACCAGATCGGCCGAGTGCATCACAGACGTCAAGTCGACAGAGCCGATGGCACCAGAATAGACGCCAAAGTAGTTGGGGAGCGAGTTGTTAACCATGCTGGCGCCGGAGGGCAATGTGACGACAGGTATATCTGATTTCTTGATAAACTCATTGATTTCATCTCTCATGGTTTCCACGCCTTCAGCACGGTCGACAAGAATGACTGGTCGCTTTGAGTTGTAGAGCTTGTCCAAGAGTTCTCGAGCCACGCGTGTCGTCTCCTCAGCGTCGGTTCGGTCTTCCCAAGACAACGAATCAATCGGGTTGTTGAGCGCATCCGATGGTACGGCAGTATCCACAACGTCAGGCGGCATCTCAATGTAGACTGGACGACTGTGGCGGAGTGCCTGGGATAGTACCCAGTCGACTTTATCAGGTACTTCCTCTGCCTCTGTTTCGGCCAGGTTGAGCTGTGCCACAGTGAACTTTTCTGCAATCTCACGGAACACGCCAATTCTTGAGTCGGCCAGAGTATGGTGGATGTGAAGATGCGGCTTCTTTCCGTGAAACGATGTAAGTGACTGTTTGCGTGATTGTCGAGAAGGAGTCCCGACAATGTGAACTAGAGGCAGATACTCTGCGTAGCTACCAGCCACGGCATTGGCTGCGCTCAGCTCTCCCACGCCGTATGTGGTTAGCAAAGCGCCCAAGCCAGTCTTTGACTGCCAGCGCTTAGCACGAGCATATCCGTCTGCAGCATACCCGGCGTTCAATTCGTTGCAGCATCCTACAAACTCTAGTCCCGAGGGCCGGAGGTGGTCCAATGCCCTGAGGGTAAAGTCACCCGGAACACCATACACATGTCTTGTGCCTGCTTGTCTCAAGCGTGTGAAGAGATAAGATGTAAGCGGGATTGGTGGCGGCCTGGGCATGTTGGGCATGAGTAATGGACGAATAGTTGCAGAAGGGTTATTGTGCTCAAGCATGAAATACAAGGACGTATTGGGGGCGGACGAACCTCGGCTAATTACGATATCTCCAACATTTCGTCAGCGATTTTGTAGATCCTTAAAGCTAACCTGGTGTTCGACAATTCCGGTCATAGGACGGAGGAGTAGCATATTGAAACATCGTCAAGGAATCTTGCCTAACTTAACCTGCCATAGCTTTTTATGTCTAGAAATGACAACTCTGTTAATATTTATTTCTAACAATCACTATATTGCCATATGCGAGTGTATACTTTTACAAGAGAACTCCATAGTCACGTCCTGACTATGAAGATGACTGCTGCCATCCGTCCTGCATTCTTCTAGAGACTATTCTTCTAACTGCAAGGTCTCAGGCGGACCCAAGTAGCTCGGAAGAGGATTTCCCTGCAGCCACACCACGATCTTCTCCAAATAAACTTCTGGAGAGTTTACTTGCCAGCGCAAAGTATGCTTCCCAGGACTTAGTTTCCCAAGCGTGACAGTCCTGGCCCACACATGATCTGCCACAGTAGCCCTCCAATCCTTCGGGGTATCACCAGGTACCTCTGGGTCACTCAGGATGCGCTTGAAGTTTGTGGAGTTGGCGGAATCCGCTAGACTGAGCGAATACTTCATTGGTAGATCTGGATCCGTATCGAGCCCGCTGTTGATGAAGATAGTGGCGTTGGCCTGGGATGAGGTATTGAAGATGTAGATATCGTAATCTACCCAAGCCGCCTGGGCTACTTTGGCAGATTGTCTCGCTGCTGTGAAAGGTCGTAGGGCAACGGAGCCAGACTCGGACCGAGTTCCTAAATATTTTATCTGCTCAAAAGTGACATTTTCACTTGAACGCCGCTGGAAGTGAGGACTTTCGATTGAGATGTAGTTGCTGGCTTCAGGAAATCCGACAAAATCGTCTGGTGCCTTTTTGCTTCTGACCGGCAGACTGATCTGGTCAAAGTATGCTCCGGAGTCCCATTCCACTCGAAGTCTTTGTGCATTTTCCAAGTTTTCTGGGACTTGGGACCAGTCAATGGAGATGTTAAGTCGTTGCTCAAACTGATCTTTGGACAGAGTTCCTGACGTTGGTGACACCACGATCCATGGAGCCGACGCATTACAAGTCCAGTGGATGTCAGTACGATAGTCTCCACGATGGAACAAGTCCACATGAAGAGTCTTTGGTCCATATGGAGTTATAAGTGGCAGCATGGGCGAGTAGACTCCTTTGGTTGGATTGGCGGGGTCGATTGATGCGCAAATTCTGCCCTGAAAGGCGGCACTGGTAGAACCTTCAGCGTAGATGCCCAAGTTCCCAAAGCCATAATCAAACTCCTGTCGAAGTTGGACATATGATAGATTTGTCAAGACGTCTCTTGACGGCGGGTGCCATCGGTCAGTACCTGTATCGAACTTGGGCGTTGACATGATGCCAGCCCATTTGCCGTCGGCTATCTTATTATACTGGAGTACCAGGTTGTAATCTTCCTCGAAGGCCTCCAAGATATCTTGCGTGAGAGAGTTTGCAGAGTTTCGACGCTCGAGACTGGACTGGTAGTTGCGTGCTTGGCCGAGAACAACAAAATGATAATTGTATCCCGCGACAACAGGATACGTCAAGATGTGATACAGCCCGTCGCGCAAGTTTTCGGGTACCTTGTTTTGGATCTCCAACGCTTTATCCGCCAGATCTTTCCATTCCGCCAGAATTCGCTCGGATTCATGGAAGTTGAGAACTGAGTATGTGTTTGGCATGGTAATCTCAAACTTGCGCATACCCACCAAATGGCTGTGTCGAAGAAGAATATCGGCAATGTCTTTGGCAAATTCCTCCCCAAAGTCCCTTGTGGTCAGAGCTTCGAGATAGTTCGGGATATTATCAAAGTCAAAGTTGGATACGTTCCAAGCAATATCCATGCTGAAACTGAGAGGAACCTCCATTGGCTTGATGTCGCCGACGTTCATGATCCAAATACGGTCTGCACCTCTTTCATGCGCCTGCGACAATTCTTTGAAGACTTTGGGCTAATAGTTATCAGCATGTGTTTGTGTAACATGGTATTGACAACATACCAGATTATTGGTATTGTGCCACTTCCAACTTTTCGGGTTGCCAACGTATTCGAAGTGATAATAAAGCTTCGACGCCATTAGTAGCTTTCTGACCAATCGCTTAGGGAGTTCTTACACCTATACCGCCTGATCTCTTCCTCTCAGAGTCGGTAGGAAGACGTTGCACGTTTCCCCAGTTATCGTCCGTGAACATCAAGGTGACATCTTCAGGTGGCACCAGACCGGCAGCGTAGTAGGTATAGACCTCCTTGTAAATAGTCCAAACCTCTGTCGCATATCAGAAAGGAACTGAGTATTCTCAATGTTGTACTCACGATTTAGTGCTGAGCTTTCACCATGATATTTGGTCAGGATATCACGCTGGGCCTCAAATACCTCCTTCAACGCCGAGACAGGGTCATCAGCATCCATAGGACCATCATTCGGTCCTCGCATACCGAGTGTGTAGTATGACTCATTTTTACCTGCTCGACGAACGCCCTCTTCCATAAAATCAACAACAGCATCCTTGTTGGTGACCCAGCTCCATTCGCCATCTTTCTCGCTGTTCCACTCGTTGCTTGCTCGCTGCATCGGTTCGTGATGGCTAGTCGATATTACAATGCCATAGTCATCCGCCAGCTGCTGATTTCGTGGATCATCGGTAAAAAAGATTCTTCCTGGCTTAGGAACGAAAGAACCCCACATGGCTGGCCAGAGAAAGTTCGCCTTGAGCCGCAGAAGCAGGTCGAAAACGTGCTTGTAAAACTCGGAGTCCAAGGTGTAGTCTGTACGGTTGCTGTGCTTGGCCCACCATCCCGTAAGACCAGGTGCTTCATCGTTGATGAACATTCCTCGATATTTTACACTAGGTTCTCCATGTATGGTGGTCTTGGGCAAGGCGTAGATCTTTTCATGCTTTTTAGCTGGGATATCCGCCCACCAATGTAGACTAATCATATACCAGTGAATATAGACGCCAGATGTTTCAACGAAGCAACTTACGGAGACTGCCCACTCTGCTCTGCAAGAGAATAGACTCCAAACATTGCTCCTCTCTTGTCACTTCCTACAATGAGAAGTCCGTTCTGAACGCCTGGGAGTGGAGACTCAATGGGGATTGTCTTGAAAGTCTCCCATTTCCCTTCAATGTCGGAAACATCGATATTGTGCTTCTTTTGAAGAGACTCCACTAGAGATGAGTTCACTGTTGCCGCCAGAACTATTGCGGAGAGACTGTGGTTTCCAGTCAAAGCTTGCCAGCTCCGTACGCCTGATTTGTACCCAGTAATTTGTTCTAAATCATCCGCCAGGCTGTTGGCTGCAATCTCTACACCAACAGGGTCCTCTGCATCGTATACGATTGTCGCACCTTGAAGCTCGAATCTGCCCTCATCAGCGTCAAAGGCCACGAATGGCTCTTCAAGCAAGGCGAGAGTAAAGCTGCAAAAGAGAAGCGTAAGAACAAAGATATTCATGATGCATTGATGTGATTGACGATGATGCTTCTCCCCATTTGTTTGTTAATGGCGCTTTACTCATTTATGTACTCATCACGGGGGACTTTGGGGGATCAACCAGGTGCAACCGCGTTGGGTTAGCATCTCCAGAAAGGTCTCTGTTAAGATGCGGAGTGGTAGGCCCGGCATTGGGGACGAGGTGTTCGGGTTAATATAACCCGGTGATGCACACTAGATTTACCCCAGACTCCATGCACAATAGCGATACCTCGATCAGGAGAGATGCAGGCGCCACATATGCTTGGCATTTTCTACCTAGAAGTTGCACCGGCCCTATTTGATATCGTCTGGCTCGCTCGAGGAGTCCATAGGACGCGGCTACAACTGAGAGGATGCCGAAAGCTTTTACCCACCATCATGGCAGTGCCTGAGTCGACTTAACCGTAAACTCAACTTCCTTCTTAATGCCATTCCGACTCGTAGGGATGATCACTTCTGAACTTGTCTCACCACCATGAATGAAAATATCGCAATCGTTCCCATCGCGTGAAGTACCAGCTTCAACCCCTGACTTAAATGACGGGCCGTCACGACTCTTCCAGCCTGATCCACCGTCGCCAAGCATAATGCTTCCTGGTGCAGCACGACTTTTGTATTTTTTGCCTGTGTTGTTAGATGATACAAGAGAGCCAAACAGAGGCTTAAGCTTCTGCCGAATCCATCCCCATGTGCTTGGTAAGTTGGAGGTGACGACGGCAACGAAGGATTCACGAACAGCCCACGACGCGCCTTCTTCGGGACCCGTAAAGTCGTTCTAGTAGGTATGTCAGTGAGTGTGAAAATGGCAAACAATGTGGCGGGACATACCTGGAGAATGAGGAAGCATCGCAACAATCCAGCGACCATAACAAATATAGCACCTGAGAAAAGTACAACCAAGCCATACTTTTTGATTTTAGGAATCTGAGCTCCCCATAGCATTGGGATGGGGATAGCAAGTAAGTAAAAATCGGTGGTGATGTTAAGGCAGACGATGATAAAGATATAGAGCTTCGACAGCGCAGGTTGGCACAGGTCTGTGATTCTGGTTAGGAGGATGTTTCAAGGCTCAATATTCGATACATACTTCCAGGATCAGGGTTGATCTGCCAGAAGTGGTGAAACGGTCGGCAGCTAAAGAGGATGCAGCAAACTATAGTGATATAGGTGCTGACAATGAAACCGAAGCCGATGTAGATGCGCATTTTGTAGTTGGGAAGGCCGGCCTATAAGATCATCAGAAACCCATATTCGGTAGTGTTTGCATGAACAGCTCACAGTAAGTCGGAAGTAAAAGGCACACAGCGCACTCTTAATAACCCACAAGACGGTCGCATACATGGTCCAGCCTGCAACCTGAATCTTGGATCCGCCAACCCTGCCATAAGTTTAGCCAACTGCATCTGCTCTAATGGGAGGCCAACAAACCTCGATGCATATTCCTCGCTATCCGGTGATAAACTCGCACGCTGTTCCGTCCACATGGCTCCGTTGGTCAAACCCTGGTACTTGGCTCCAACAACGTATGCGAGCGCCGTTTCTATCGAGTAGGGCACGATGACAAAAAGCATCAGGTAATCGTCGGCTTCGAAGTTGCGGATGCCAACCTGCCGTACCCGCGCATAAGTCCGGAGGAAGATGATCAAGATTCCTATCGACAACAGGGTAAACGCCTCTGTGGCGAACGAGTCCGAACTTCTGGCCATGTTCGCGGTCTGGGAACCAAGATCTACGACAACGAGGAAGAAACCAGAGCGATCTATAAGGGTTTTGTTTCTTGATCCTACTGTCGCCACTGCAACCCCCTGGGCCAGGCATTTGTGCAGAGTTCCATTTATTGATGCTCCGCCTGCAGCTCACGGAGCACTATGCAACTGCCACCACCAATCAAAGAATGTTGCGAGTGATGAAACCAGGCACAGATAACAGGCGGATCCGCGCGCGGCTCAGGGCTGACGGGAATTGACTGCGGACGAAAGAATGAGGCTCAAGCTAGAGGGAGATCGACGTGGGCCCAGGACCCTCTGATATACAAGGGCTGACCTCTCAGCTTGTCTGTCATCAAGGCACGAGTCAGTTTCATCACGTAACAGCCTCGTCCTCGTTTCTAGAGCTTATGAATTAGCTTTGCTATAGCACTTGAGCTTGATAAAACACGTGGCAACAGAGTGCCAAGTCCCTTAGGCCTTATGACAATAGACACCGCAGTGCCTATAAGATCTCGGGCACACTATACACAGCAGATTTTGATCGTCATTTACCGACGTATCAGAGTTTCAACCGTTTGATAAAGGCCTCCGAGACTATGGATACATTATTTTCACATCGGTATCTCATATTCTACTCTAGTGAGTATGACAGTTGGTTAAGTACTCGTGGAAGATTATATTTTGCTACTCCTCTGGGGATTCCCCTCTTTTCCTTAAAACTCAGGGCAATAATCAAGGTGGATCGCAAGATAAGAATTGGGTGCTTGAGAGAACCCTCAAGCTTCCCCATTTATAATCCATGACTGTTCTGAGTTCTGCCTCTCAGTCATGCACGGACTTGTCTGAATTCGACCGTAGAATATGGTCCCTTAATTCAACGGTATGGAATACCGCCGATTGCACCGTAGACATGGTCTCTGCTATAACCATCAAATCAAACGAAGTACGCGTATGATGAACCCTTTGCACACGGCCTTGTATGGTAGTCGAATCATAAGTTTAGAATACACAACTTAATTGCAGTTACTATAGTGATGTTGAGAAAGAGCCGAGAATACACATGTGATACCTCTAGTCTGAGGCTCATCGCGATGACCCTCATTGACGTCACCCTGCAGGACGATGAAATCTCATCTCGGAATATCATCTCCAAGCGAGGAAAACATGAAAAGAAGCTGAAATATACCATTCGTGTCTCAATTAATCAGAGTATTTCGTAGCAAAACTGACTTCTCCTCCACATTAATCTATGTACATCCAATATGTAAGTATCATTACGAGCATGTAAGCCAAAGGTCCCCCCTTGCGGTGGAAACGTGAAAGTTTTTTTTTTTTTTTAAAAAAAAAAGAAAAATACAGAAAAAAAAATAACCCGTCATTTTGCCCGCCCGTATTCATCATATCCATACCCTACCCAAGTCATTGACGCATTAAGTCGTGATTAAGCCCTCCGTTTCCCGAGTCAGTTGCTCTTGTTGAAGAGACTCATCCGCAGCATCCCCCGGCCCTTGGGCTTCTGATGAAAGGAGCTCTGCACGCTGGCAGGTCGCTGGTCAAAACTCTCGACGCTCTCCATGCGTGGCATGGGCTGTCGGGGCTGAGGTGGCGGGGGCTCCCGAACGAGCTCGCCGCGGAGGGCCCGGCCGACGTCCTGGTGCTGTCGCTCGTACTCATCGTGCTTGGACTTGGCCTCAACGAAGCGCTCCTCGGCCAGGCGACGTCGCTCCTGGAGAGCCTGCAATTCCTCGTCGAACTGATTTATCTGAGCCTGCTCCTCCTGCATGAGACGCGAGTACTCGTTAATCTTCTGCTCAAGCGGCTGAAGAACGCTCTTCTGGATGCTGGGGCTGTTGAGGCGGTTGATGTCGTCGCCGCTGCCGGGGACGGCTAGACGGTTTGGCGAAGGTGCACGACGCTGCTGCTGCTGGTGCTGCTCCGCGGCCATGGACTGAGAGACGCGGCTCTGCTGGGTGTTTGGGCCTGGTCTGGTGGGAGACTCGCCGTGAGGAGGCTGTCTGGACTGCTCCTCGGAAGCGCGACGCGACTGGCGCCTGTAACGAGCAGCGTCTCTGGGGCCATTGGGCTGCTGCTGTTGCTGATGACCACCGTCCATTGGGCCGTTAGGATAAGAGGGAGGCATCTGCTGGCCCTGGGGTGCTCGAGGTCCGTTGATGTTGTTGTTGTTTTGAGCCGGAGGTTGTCTGCGCTGACCAGCATTTCGAGGGACCTGGCCGACGGGAACGACACGCTTTAGCAACAAAGTTAGGTTAAGGAGCGGAACAAAGATTATGCTAGTTTTTGAACCACCGTAGCAACTAAACCTAGCACCGAGAAGGAGAGAGAGGGGTTGCGAAAAAACTTACCTGCTGCTGCTGCTGTGCTTGTGCGAGCATGGCATCCTGCAATGCCACGTCAGAAGTGGGAGAGCGCATTTCGGACTCTTCGCTCTGGAAGCGATAGTCGTCGAGCTGCTCGGGAGACTGAGGGCGTCTGTATCGCGGGCTCTGGCCGTTTCTGGCGGCGCGGGCAGCTTCACGAGCGTCGCGGGCGGTGCGCGGCTCAAAGCCCGGGTCTTCGAGGTTGTATCGGGGCTGGTTCGGAGCCGCCATCGTCGCCATGTTCTGGTGGGAAAAAAAATTGTCTCGGGAATGACGGTCAAGAAACACACACTAGAGAGAAGAAGAGCGAGAGTGAGTGAGTCGGGAAGGAATGAGAGAAGAAAGAGTAGCAAAAAAAAAAAAAAGTCTACAAGGCTCGAGTCTGGACCTGATTCATGTTTTAGCGGCAGAGGGAGAAACGCGATGGCTGGAAATGGGAGGCTGGGCGTAGAGAAGCCAAATCGCCTTTTGATGCTGTTCCGTGGTTGGGTTGGAGGATGTTCCAGGGGGATCAAGGCACTGGACTTGGCCGCCTGAGGAGCCCCGCTGAAGGGGGACCCAACCGCCTGAATTAGGGAGAGACTGTGTAGCACAGTGTAGTTTTCTAGCAGTTGTTCCTGTCGATATCCAGCCTTTTGTTGATCCACGTTCCCACCTGCACGTGCTTAACCTGGTCTTGGTCCTGAAGCCCAAGGATGTTATGCAAGGCATTGGGGATTAACAAAAGGCTGGTTAATTGATTAGCGCCCAAACAGTCAAGCGATTCGTCGTCTCTGCCAGGGAATACAAGATGAAACGTGCGACAAAATGGCTCTAGTGTTTTGCCATTCGTCAATCGAGTCTAGCCAGCCGTTGACTTTATTCCCGATGTTACACTTCACCGTGTTGTACAGTGTGAGGCCACCTCATCTTGTACGCGCGTCAAGGGCAGTCAATTGCAACTTTGCAACACAATACATGAATTAATGTAAACTTAGATAGCATTCTCCATATCTAGAATTAAGCTCTCATCGCCGAGAATGTGGCGACTCGTCCCGTCTCGACCCAGCGCTCGCTCGCTTGTGTAACCGCAACTAAGCAAAATTTTCCGCTTCGGATTTTCCGCTCCATCGCGACGGGCCGTCCCATCATCCATTCCCTCACCGCCCATCAACGTTTTGACTCAGGCTCGTCTCAGACACGGCCCAGCAGCATTTGGGCACTACTCATGCAGGGTAGATGCTGGCATTAGCCGACAGCAACTTGAAGCATATCGTGAGTTGGCAGCAACTATGCGTTGAGCCAACATGACACGGAATGCTCCCCTACGAAATCTCCTTACCGTCATAATAACAACATCACCAACTCCGTCTGCCCCTTCAACTGAGCTCATTTCTTCAATCCTCGATTCTTTCGATCGTCATTGTCCACCATTGACAGCCTGCAATGTCATTGTCGTCTTTGACGCCTTCGACCAGATAGTCCCTACAGCACGGCTCAAGAAGGGCCAGGTCACACCTCAGCAAGCTGCCGATTTTGACGACTACAAAAAGAATGTCAAACATCTCATTTTAAAACGTTATCACAATAATGCTGCGAATGTTGCGTTTATTCATCAAGATGCCACGGCAGAATACGGAAGTTCTCGTCATCCACAGAACGCCGTTGACTACACAATATCGCACTCACTCGACAAAACAGTCACTTTCATAGAGCCATCCAGGCGTCTGGGCTTTGGATTGGCTGTCCGGTCCGCGTTGAGAATTGCCCAGACTCCCTATATCTGGGTTCAGCAACATGACTGGGCCTTGGTAGCAGATCTTCCCATACAAGCTCTCATCGACATGATGCAATCCCACAACGCCGATGCAGAGGCACCGATAAAGTACGTCTGTTTATCTGCGGTGCGCATGCTCTCGTATGCTACCTCGGCAGATGTAATGCAGTTTCCAGCCCTCCGTGAGCTATCCTCTCGTCTTACTCGCGAGTATCAAGTGCCGTCATACCCTCACGCCAAGGTTTCTTTAACTCCCATGTACTTTTGGCATGATAAACCGCATGTGGCGTCAACAGCTCACTACCTGGCTCGTGTGTTTCCGACTCGTCTCGCTATGCTTCGGGGTGACTTTATCGAGGATAAAATCGGCCAGCGGGCTCGCGCCCAGATGAAGGACGGCTTGGTGAGTGCGCAGCAAAGCTCAACGGCTATATGAGCAACGACAGCTAACATGGTACAGTGGGCGAAATGGGCTACTTGGCTTTACTACCCCGAGAACGGAAAACAACTGTGCTTGAGGCATCTTCAAGGAAGGACATGGGAGGGGACAACTCGTCAAGCAGACAAAGCTGCTATGTGGCGAGAGAAGAATGCCGCTAATAAGGTACCTGAGGGAACGGGACAGACTGAAGTAGATGGCATGCAGGACATGTTTTTGGACCTGGGGACGAATGGATAGATTTCATGATACCATGCTTTTCACAAAGACTCAAGAGAATAGTCAAACCGACTTTTTGAAGAAATCCAGGGGTATTTACACCCATTCACAACTGCAAGAGAACCCGCAACCCTGAGTGACTGTCAGATTCCATACGCTCTCTTCAATTATTCTTAACTTTGGAATGCACTTTTCGGATATTGTCGTTATGATGAGTGGCCGGAATATATCATTTCAAACTAACCGTACTCTATTCCGCGGCAGTTCGCCGAATTTCTTCACAGAAAGCCGACATTTTCGATCGAATACGTCATTCCGCATATCAAAAACCTCACCGAAAAGCTAAAACTCAGGTTAGAAATATATAACCCAACATTTACTGGAGGTGCCGAGAAGATTGCCGAAGATCCTACAAGTGGGGGATATATAACCCCTCATCGATTACCGAACTGCAAGAGCGGATCGTTTATCTGTCTTCTGAACGACACTCAATTGCTTGTTATATCAACCACAATGAAGTTCTCTACCTCAGTCTTGGTCATCTTCAATGCTGCTCTGGCAGTTGCTCAAAAGCTAGGCACGCCATCCTACGAACACCTCTACACCGTCAATGCAACGCTCGGCGAACGCTGGCAGATCGGCGACTATGGTCAAGGTAGCCGCGTCGTCATTCCCATCACCGGTGGCACGTTCAACGGCTCACGTCTTTCCGGGACCGTCACCAACCTAGGCGCCGACTGGGGTGTTACCGACACTAAGGGCATCTTCTTCCCCGATACGCGTTATAACTTGCGTACGCACGATGGGGTCGATATCTATGTCCAGACTAGTGGGCCGACACAGCCGGACGGTCGAACGCTGCTAAGGGGCCTGTTCCAGGCAGGGCATCCTGACTACCAGTGGTTGAATTACATCGTTGCGGTTGGGGTTCTGAAGCGGGCCCCTGAAGAGGCGAAAGGGAAATACGTGGTTATTGATATGTGGCAGGTGAGTTATTGTCTTCAATAGTCAACAGACAAGTGGGACGACTGACCAGGAAATAGGTTGTTTTGCCAAAATGTGACTCTGCCGATTGCTAGGGCCAGTCGCACAGCGAGACGGGAGAGATGTCGAACCCTGACTCGCAATGGTCATTTGAAATGTCGCAAGGTCATAGCTATTAGAGTTTAATGTAGTTGGCATTGCTATTGGTTAAGCGACCGATCGGACTATCCGGTCTACGGATATATCGATTTCCAGGCTTCTGGGATGGGATGCATGGGTAAAGTTTGTGTGCGAAATTTCGTAAATACGAGAAATCCACGAAGAAAAGGGCCAAAGATTAAATAAACGTTGGACTTGTACAGGGGAAAAAGACTACTTGGAGAAACTATAATGTCTTGGGCACTGCTGCTTTCGAATCTTTTCAAATTATGGCGTGGTTCAACATCCAAAAAAGACGTATGTATAGGCGTGATACTCGTTCCACTCAGAATTGGAATACGTAAACCCCAACGCAACGAGTTCGAGACCCGCTGGACCCCGGACCCGAAATAAATTTCCCTCAAACTCTAACTCACAATTATCCGAAGCTAAGGATGAATACGCGTTGTCTAACGGTTACCGATCTTGGCCATGAGCATAGTATACGCTAGGCCTGTTGAGTTTCGGGCTCTACACAATTTACTATCGCTCAAACATAGTCCAAGTCCTAGTAAATAACTTGTAGCCAAGAGTCTGGCAACAACAATCTTATCAGATGTTGATCCAGGAACACGCATAAAGATCGACTCCATGAGGTATCTACGGAGCAGGCATGTTACTACGTAGTATGTCCACGACTCCGCATTGGCAGTGGAACCTTGTATACATGACACGTGCACCACGGAAAAAATACCCAGTCGGGCAGACCGAGGTTTTGACGACGTAGACTCTTTAGCCTAACTAACCCATTAGCCAAGCATTTACCCCAGCCTATCTATCAACGTCCGAGCTGCCGTTTCAACTGCCGCGCTATAGCAGCACGGCCTTAGTTCTCCAATCGGGGAAGAGATCGCTGACTCGTTTCTGTTTCCGGTGTCTGTCCGCTCCAGACCTCATCCCGGAAAAGGAGGAAGCAAGGGATAATTGCGTTGACACTTCATGCAGGGACCAATATATAATGCGGTTCTTGTACCTCCTTCCTCAGTTCCTTTTTGGTCTGAATCATGCTCAGTCGGAGTCTGGTAATCAGATAAACGATTATCTCTCTGATACTTGTTCACCGTCAGACACGATGCGCGCCAACCTGTCAACCGTGCTGCTCTCGAGTCTGCTCCAGGGACTCGGAGTCTGTGCAGCTACTACCAAAGGCAGCGATGACTTTGCGGCCAAGTGCGCAGGCTTCAAGGACTCGCTTAAGCTGCCCAACACTACTGTCTGGTTCACCGAGCATGTCACCGCCGGCACCAACCTCACCTTTCCCGACAACCACCCAACATGCAACCCCAAGAGCCAGGTTGTCGACGTTGAGCTGTGCCGCGTGGCAATGAACGTCAAGACGGGCTCCAACTCAAGCTTGTCTTTCGAGGCCTGGCTGCCCTCCAACTGGACCGGTCGCTTCCTGAGCACTGGAAACGGCGGCATGGCTGGCTGCATCCAGTATGACGACGTGGCCTATGGTACCAGCTTCGGCTTCGCTACTGTCGGTGCCAACAATGGCCACAACGGAACTTCAGCCCAGCCTATGTACAAGAACCCCGGCTCGGTTGAGGACTATGTCTACCGCTCCGTGCACACGGGTGTTGTTCTCGGAAAGCAACTCACCAAGGACTTTTACGGCAAGAAACACACCAAGTCTTACTACCTAGGATGCTCGACCGGTGGACGTCAAGGATGGAAGGAGGCGCAGGACTTCCCAGACGACTTTGACGGTATCGTTGCCGGTGCTCCGGCAATTCGCTTCAATGGTCTCCAGTCGCGCTCGGGAAGTTTCTATGGCTTCACGGGAGGCGCTAATGCGCCCACGTTCCTTACCGCTGATGAATGGAATATGGTGTTTGACGATATGTTGGTTCAGTGCGACGAGCCTCTCGACGGCGTTAAGGATAATGTCATTGAGGATCCCAATCTTTGCGTGTACCGCCCGGAACGGCTCATCTGCACCGATGGAGAGAAAGACAACTGCTTGACTTCCAAGCAGATCGAGACTGTTCGCAACATCTTTTCTCCTCTGTATGGCGAAAACGGCACCTTTATCTATCCTTCGATGGCACCTGGTGCATCTCCTGGCTTCACCTTTACCGCTGCCAGCGGCAAGCCATTCCCCTACTCTACTGAGTGGTTCCAGTACGTCATCTGGGATGATCCCAGCTGGGATGCGGCGACGATCGGCCCCAAGGACTATGCCGAGACCGAAAAGGTGAACCCATACAACGTCCAGACATGGGAGGGCGACCTTTCCAAGTTCCGTGACCGCGGCTCCAAGATCCTTCACTATCACGGTCTTGAAGACGGCGTCATCAGCCCCTTCAACTCTCAGGATTACTACAACCACGTCTCGCGAACCATGGGCCTCAACAACACTGAGCTCGATGAGTTCTACAGATTCTTCCGCATCAGTGGCTGTGGTCACTGCTCGGGCGGAGACGGCGCTTCGGCCATTGGAAACGAGATTGGCAACCTTGGTGGTAAGGAGCCGGACAACAACGTGCTCCTGGCTATCATAGAATGGGTAGAGAAGGGTGTTGCTCCAGACACTATCACTGGATATAAATTCGCGGCGAATGTGACTGGGCCACCGGAGATTGAGTACCAGAGGAGGCACTGCAGATACCCTTACAGAAATGTCTGGGACCGCAAGGGAGATTGGAAGAATCCCGACAGCTGGAACTGCGAGCTGTAAGTATTTTGCTTTCTTGTATATGATGTTGGTGTTAGTTAGCTTGTAACTATTGAGAAATAGAGGTTGCACTTGTATATAAAACGAGGCTGTTTACTTATGCATCGGATGTCAACCAATGAAATTGAAGAATTGAGCAAGAAGAAAAGTCGGAGGGCAAACTCAATCCCCCTCATTTTCCCCAACCTCCTCTCCACCATCTCCATCTTCTGTAGCATCTGATCTCCATATTCTCCAACAGATGCTGAGATCCTTGCTTTTTGTGAGTCTGCCAAGAGTTCACTAACTTCTAGAAGCTTGGAACACAGAGTACCACTGGTCGTCCTTTGTTCTGTGTTATTGGATTTGCTTTTTGACTTCGGGTAGATTCACCTTATTGTCGATCATATCCAAATATGGGCACATGAACAAGGAAGATTACACAGGCCTCACCTCTTACTCACAAGACATTATGCTGAGATCTGACATGAACAGAGGTACCACCACTTCTTCTTAGACTCATATCATGCTTTGTTCTCATCTCGACTTGAATCTATTCCTCCGGTGATGATTCCTTAATGATCACCCGTTGGTTGAGTGATGGGTCACACAACACCGACTCTTAAACTCCACAAAATCACGAATTAATGTGTCAAAACACGCTATTTCTCGCGTAACGAAAACCTTGAACCTTTTTTATCAATGCCACCAAGGTAATGCCGGCGTCTACAATAATTGAGTTTTGAGCTTAAACTCTTGGCTCGTCTAGCCACAGAAAAATACCATATTTTCTTGCCCCAAACGAGAAGACAACAGAGTCTCAGCTTCAGCCTCGGAGCTTCAAACACACCACAGTTCATGCCACAGAGACATGAAGAGTCGAAATAAACTCTGGTATCAAGTCCCTTATCATTTCTCGCCGTCGACAGTCCCACCAAACTCCCGTGGCTAGCCATACTTTATGCAAAGATCGCTGACCCATAACGTAAAAATCTGCATCCGAGACGATCCATCACGTCCCCTAGTTCATAATTCTGGGACCGCATCCGCAACAATGAATTTTATGACTTGATAGTCTTTGGAGATTTGCTAACTTTTACATGAAAGACTCGCGTTCCCCCATGGGGCTCCACGAGATATCGCTCGCCTTGGGATGGGATAACGAGACATTTTGCATCGACCGATACTGGATCACATGGTCTTGGCAGATGTATATAAACAAACCCTCCAAGCACCAGTGAAGTTATACTTTCTGCACTTTGTCAACTCTACCACTGTGTCCTCTTGTACATCCCCTCGTATAGTCCGTTTATTTCCATTCTTCCTTTTGCAAATAATGACGGCCGGGGACAAGACGACCAAGGCACAGCCCGATATGGCTCTACATCCTGAGCAGCAGCGTCCTGCCTCGGTGCGGCAAGTCACCGACAGTGACGAGATCAACAATGTCACCGACGGAGGTGATGAGATGAGCAAAAAGGAGCAGTCCGACGAGCCAGCGACAAATATCTTCAACCAAGGCGGCAAAAACTACAGAACCCTCGGCAAATGGGACACCGTCTTCGTCCTTATCACCAACCAAGTCGGTCTAGGCGTCTTGTCTTTACCAGGCTGCCTCCAAGTCCTCGGCGTCGTCCCCGGCATCATCGCGATCATCGGTCTCGGCTCCCTCTCTGCCTATACTGCCTACGAACTGCTCCAGTTCTACCGACGGTATCCTCATGTCGTCAATGTGGTTGATATGTGCGGTATCATCGGTGGTAGACCTCTCGAGATCATCGCAGGCATCGGCTTGATGATCAAGGTTATGATGACTTGCGCGTCTGCGAGCGTGACGTTATCTGTTGCATTCAATACCCTCAGCAACCACTCCCTTTGCACCGTCAGCTTTATCGCTATCGCCGTTGTCGCTTCCTGGGTCCTCTGTCTACCCCGAACCGTCAAATTCGTCTCGCAATCCGGCATTCCGTCTACAATCAGCATCATGTCTGCCGCACTTGTGGTCATGATTAGCTTGGGTGTTTCTCAACCTGGAAGAGCGCCCCCAGGCTGGGAAAAGGAAATCCAGATCGTCGGTAACCCTACTTTCCGTCAAGGTCTCAACGCGTGTCTCAAGATCTGCTACGCATACGCTGGTAATATCAGCTTCGTTTCGTACATGGCTGAAATGAAAAACCCGAGCAGGGATTTTCCCATGGCTTTGGCCTGCCTAGAAGTCTTCTCTATTACGCTGTACACCATCGTCGCCGTCGTTATCTATTGCCTCGCAGGCGACTACACCACTTCCCCTGCACTTGGGTCTGCACCCACAATCCCCGCCAAGGTAGCCTACGGAATCGTGCTGCCGTGTGTGTTTGCAACGGCTATGGCATTTGGGCATACTGGAATCAAGTATATCTACGTTGTTGCCATGCGAGGCCTCAAGGCGACGCATCAGATCACTGATAGAAGCGTCAAGTCATGGAGTGTCTGGGTGGCCTGCGTAACACTATATTGGGTCGTTGTGTTCATCATTTCCAACGCAATTCCTATTTTCGATTCTATCCTTTCCATCTCTTCCGCCACCACCATCGCCTGGTTTACGTTCGGATTCAGTGCCATGTTCTGGTTCCATCTGAACAAGGGCCAATACACCAAGAACTGGACCAAGATGGTCCTCGTTGTCGTAAACAGCCTGCTTATCATCCAGTCGCTGTTTATGAACGGTGGTGGCTTATGGTCGTCTATCACCGAATTAATCAACATTTTTGAGAACGACAGCAGCTCTGTTCGCGGCGCATTCTCATGCGGCGATAACTCTGCGGTTTGAAAAAGCAGTGTGGTCTTGGGGACTTACGACATAGACTGACATAGAGTGAATGAATGACCTGATGATGACTTGAAGCCCTCCCAACGTTTGTGACTGGTTTCTCTGCCGCTTTGGTAATAGCGTATCTTAGAGTCCTCCTGATCGAGCGAGTGATAACAGTGAATCTCTGTGCCGTACGCGAAATTGATAAAACCATCCACCTAAAGCAAAGCATTGATCCAATTTTGTTTTCGAATCTTACCTACGAAGAAAAATAAAATCACTGTACAGAAACTTTCTTGTTTTAACAACCTCTTCGACCATGTGCGCTGGAGGGTATGACAGCGCGATTTCATTTATGTCGAACAAAGCATATTGCGAGATTTTCTAATATTTTGTGCCGGTGTTGGCGCAACACATGACCTGATAAGCATCAATCTCTATATCGCATCACTGGATAAAAAGGGAAAAGCTTCTGACAATTCTTGTGCAAGTGGTGAGGGGATGACTTTTGATGCTAAATATTTGCCAAATTTGGTAAGCGTGATCATCCCGCGTTGGAGTAGCTCAGCGTGGTTTTCAGATGTTGCTAGTTGACTTCCAGAAAGAGAAAGAAACTAGGCCAGCGATAAGTTATTAGCAAGGAATATACATTCTGATAGGCTTCGCGTATCATGCTGTTTCTGGGAACTAGAAGGAGACATGATAAGAAAGGAAGGTGAAGAAGGTGATATCTATAATTCTGTATCCGAAACTGCAGGCTGAACGGCGAAGGGCACAAGAATAAATAGCTAGGGATATCCCAAAATAAAGTCAAATATCGTCGTGTGACTTTATCACTCCTAACTTGAACTTGGCCCAATTATCTTCCAATATGCAATACTCATACTCCCACTTAACGTTAATTTCCTATGCCCTTTTAGTATCTCCATGACAAGCAGCAACTATACCAACCAAAGGCACCTGCAGAAAGACAAAGGTTGCTATCCTTGGTGCTGGAGTAGCGGGCATCACGGCAGCTCAGACGTTATCCAATGCCTCAATTCACGACTTTGTGATAATTGAGCACAGCGACTATATCGGAGGCCGCGTCAAGCACGCCAATTTCGGGTCAATGCCCGATGGCTCACCTCTAACTATTGAGCTCGGGGCGAATTGGATAGAAGGCCTTGAGAATGCATCTGGAGAAGAAAACCCCATTTAGCGTCTTTCTCAAAAGCACAAAGTCAGAAACACCTATTCAAACACCAGTGCAATCCTCACCTATGACGAAACTAGGCCAGTGGACTACACGGACTTGATCGATCTTTTCGACGAAAAGTTCGAGATTGCTCAGCAGGACGCTGGGTACATATTGACTGAAAACCTTCAAGATACCTCAACACGGGCCGGCCTCAGCATGGCCGGCTGGAAACCGAAAAAGGATATGAAGATGGCCGCAGTTTATTGGTGGGGATGGGACTTTGAGACTGCTTGGCCTCCAGAGCAAAGCGGCTTTCAATGCGGCGTTGCTGGAAATAACGCCACGTTCAAGCATTTCAGCGACGAGACAAATCTCGTGGTTGATAAACGGGGCTACAATGCTTGGATCATAGGAGAGGCACGGGAGTTCTTGCAAGAGAATGACCCCAGAATACGTTTCAACACGACAGTCAAGAAAATTCACTATAACGGCAAAGGAATCGAAATTGAGACTAGCAGTGGCTGTGTCGAAGCAGAATATTTTATTTGCACCTTTTCCTTCGGCGTCTTGCAAAACAACGCCGTCGACTTCCAGCCTACTCTTCCTCGATGGAAAAGGGAAGCAATCGAGCAATTCCAGATGGGAACATACACCAAAATCTTCATGCAGTTCAACGAAACCTTTTGGCCTGATGATGTGCAGTATTTCCTTTACGCTGACCCCGCGGAGCGCGGTTATTATCCGTTATTTCAGCCACTTAGTGCCCCCGGCTTCATTGAGGATTCAAACGTCCTGCTTGGTACTGTGGTAGCACAACAAGCCTACCAGGTTGAGCAACAGTCTGACGAAAAGACCAAGGACGAGATAATTGAGGTGCTACGTCTGATGTTTCCCGATAAGCATGTTCCCGAGCCCACGGCTTTCATGTACCCTCGCTGGAGCACAGAGGAGTAAGTGGCCGATCATTATCTCACGGGATCAACTAATAAGAATGTGCAGGTGGTCATATGGCTCATATAGTAACTGGCCAGTTGGTATGACTCTAGAGAAGCACCAGAATCTTAGGGCCAACGTTGACCGACTGTGGTTCGCTGGCGAGGCTAATTCGGCTGAGTTCTTCGGGTATCTGCAGGGGGCTTATTTGGAGGGGCGAGGAACGGGGGAGCGCATTGCGAGGATTCTCAATGGTAAAGAGTCGGAAAAGTCGCAGCAAATGAAGAAGTACAAGGTCCTACATGGTACGACAGAGGCAGATGAGTATGAAGGTGCTAATGGGTGGTCAACGCCTCTGGGTGACTGAAGATAGGACAGTTCGCTGGTTCGGTCTGATTATACGAAGCCTGAAGCCTAAAGTGAGTCCTACGGCTTCCTTACGTTGTGTCATCATCCACGGCCTGTATCTTGAGTTGATCGCCACGGATATTGATAATTATTGGTCGGTTTTTGCCGCTTACCTCTCAGCGCTTAATGTTCAAGGTGGGTGTCTATACATTTTGAGTCATTAGCGAGAATATGTTAGAAGTGTAGGAAGAGGCAGGCTTCTGAGCCTCACAGCATTTCCAAGCCGGTGTCCACGAATACATGAACCTCTGTTATCCGTATCCCAACCATGTACTGCAGACTCTTATGGCATCATGTCTACATACAACACCCTTGATCGTGACAGCTGTGAGATCAGGCTTGTTCGACTTCTCGAGTCTTTTAGCTCCGAAAAAAAACTCTCTCTCTAGAACTCCTTCATGCTTCCTTGTATGACGGAAGTTACTCAGCACTATCCTACGTCTGGGGAAGTGTCGCCAATCCGACTGAGATCTTGGTCAACGCCGTGCCGTTTCTTATCGGCCAAAATCTTCACAAGGCACTTAAACAACTTCACGAAAATGGTGTCAAGGATTGGATTTGGATCGACTCTTTATGCATTCAGCAGACGGATATCAAGGAAGAAAGCTACCAAGTTGGCCTGATGCGCACTATCTTTAGTCACGCTGACCGTGTGTATTCATGGCTAGGTCAAGGCTCTCTGGGAACAGACATGGTAATAGACTTTGCCTCTCGTTTGGGACCCCGAGTCATTAAATTCGGAATTCTCGGGTTCACTAGACAGGAGGAGATTCGCCATATCATCAACAGGCATTTGCTCTCCACTAGCAAGCAAGACAATACTCAAGATGCCCTCTTCAGCCTCGACCATACCTCGTACGAGTTGGCTTCCTTTGTTTTCGACCACCTTAACGAGCCAGGTCTGCAGAACCACAAACACGGTGAAGATTCACTACTACCCGGATTCGAAAACCTTATGCAACGAGAGTATTGGCAACGCATCTGGATCAATCAGGAAGTTGCCCTAGCTCACGAGATCATCATCTTGTGTGGAACCAAGAGCGTGCAATTAGACTTCCTTGAAAGAATTCTCAAGGCAGTACATACCTTTAATTGCGATTACGGCTCCCTGGTACCTAGCCTGCATCCTGCTATCCAAAACCTTCATAGGAATGCCTACATCAACCTACTATTGATCACACACCGTCTCCATCACCGCGGAGAGGATATACCCTTGTCCAGGCACTTGAGGACCAATTAATTCCCTTACTCTCGTCAGTTATACTGTACAACCGACCCCAGAGACATCATCTTTGCCTTGCTTGGCATCACGACTGATAACGACAAACTGGAACGCCGTCCTGACTATAGCCTTTCCATGAAGGAGGTATTCACAGCTGCTTCAAGGGCAATGTACGACAACGACGGCCACAATCTCAACATCGACATCTGTGTACCTCGAAAGGAGAATCCGGATTTCTTACCCTCTTGGGTTATTGACTGGAGAGACATTGGAAAAAGGGGCTCGGCCACAATTCCTATTCACTATACTGCAGGCTTCAACGCCGCGCGCAACATTACAGTCCCTGTATCGGAATTTCTTATCGGAGACGATAAACTCGGCATACTGCGTCGGCATGGGTGTTATGTTGACTCGATCATTGATGTCTGGCAACCTCCTCCGCTGGTCTATCACAAGGATTTAGCAGCCCTCGTGAAGATGAATCTGGAATCTCGATTATCTTCTATTCTGACCTTTATTCCACTGCCGACCGAGCATAGCCCAGCGGAAGACTATGTATGGAGAACTCTGCTGTCCCGGGACTTGTACGAGGTTGTGAACACTTGTACTAATCCCAGTGCCCTGTCTCTTGTCAGGAACATCATGCGACGACTACCTGTCGATCCCGAAACCCTTACAGCAACCCAGACGAGGTTTGTGGAACAGACACCAGGGCTGATGCCAGGTGAAACATCAGCTGCCAAGCTCATGAAACTTACCAAAGAGCTTCAACGCTATGCCTTCTCTATCGAGTGTGGACGTACTCTCTTCAAGACTACGAAGAACGTCCTTGGTCTGGGTCATACGGCGGTGCTACCTGGGGACATGGTGATCCTATTGTGGGGAGTTCGATCACCTGTTATCCTCCGGCCGAGGGATAGTGGCGGGTTTACGTTTGTTGGAGATGCATATGTGGATGGGATTATGTATGGGGAGTTTCTTGAGACAAATCCTGTTTACGGCAAGTATGTTATATACTGAAATTTCCTGTACTCAACAACAAACACTTTGCTAGGTCAAGACCTACATTGTTCACTTTATACCTTGGGCATATGTGATGATGCGCGAAAACGGTATGGATTGATAAAATAGAAGCTAAAAAACTAGCCTCGAGCGTTAGCCGCTTGCAGCTTAGGAATTCCATGGCGCTCGTCCTGCATCATGTCTCATAATCCCCTGACGCCCATTAGCCAGGGGTGCGAGAGTTCCGGGACTAGACGAGATCATCTTTTACTGGCGATGAACTCGTCCCTTATGGCCGATTGAAAGAAGTTTGAATGTTTATCTCGTTTTCCACCAACAGTACAGCAAGTAGTGTAGTTGAGTAGTTGGAAGTACAGTGATAGAACAGTGAAGACATGAATATTAATACAAGACAACGCCTCCGCCAGAAGAACCAGGGGCTTAGCATTTGACCACGTTCAAAGCCCCCGAGCTCTAGATCTCTACTACGTAGTAGGTCATATTCTGCCACAAGATGCAACACGTACTATTGAGCGAAAGTCGTCGGCATGGCTCTCGTCTCGATGATGGCGATGTTGATTAGGTTGGAGCTGGAATGTAGAGGCGTTGCCTTGGCATTTGAACGGCTCTTGCCGCTATATCTCTCTCTTTTGAAACCGACTAGAACATGCTTGTTGCGCTTAGTCCTTGGCATGAGTAATGTGCCTGAAATCCCAGGGCGATGTCGTCACAAATAACGTTGATCTAGACAGTCGCTGCGCCCTGAGGTCCCCGGATGCGTTACTAGTGGGAAACCTTGGAGGCAAAGCGTGGGATAATACGAATGCGCATATCACGGGTTCGTTTATGTCATTCGATTCCAGTTTCTCAAAGACGTCCTGCGTCTTTTTGTGTTGATTCTCGTCTATTCACTCCAACCACAAGCTCCTTTCTTCTCGACTCCAACGGTTTTCGCTGGCCAAGACAATGACATCGTTGTCGCGCGGTATACGAAATGCTGAACGCGTTGAGGCAGAGCCTATATACACTGCCGAAGACGCGCTGGTGATTGTATGTTTGATCACCAAGGCCTTCGATGACTCTCCGCTAAACCTTCGTAGGTTTGCGCTGCGTTGTCGCTTTACAACGGCATCGAGCTATTATCTCTCATCTTCATCACCTTCAAGCGGCGCGCGGGTCTTTACTTTTGGAGTATCCTATTGACGTCGTTTGGTCTTTTCCCATACTGCATCGGCTGGTTGATAGTCTATTTCGACCTCACGCACGATTTCATAGGCATGATTATCGACACCATCGGCTGGGTTCTAGTTGTCACTGGTCAATCTGTCGTCTTGTACTCCCGGCTACATTTAGTCATTACGGACACCAAGATTCTTCGAGCTGTTCTCATCATGATATTCACTAATGGAATTATATGGGTGAGTTGAAACCTTCACTCACCATTTGGTACAGAAACTAAGAAGTGCCTCAGCACACGAGTATAACAGTCCTAATATTTGGGTCAGACTATAGCCCTAACCAAAACAAACGAGGCTTCAATGCCGCATTCAACGTCCTCGAAAAAGTCCAGATGGTCTGCTTCTGCTTACAGGAACTCGTCATCTGCGCCTTATACATCTGGAAGACGAGCGAGATCCTCAAGACGTCTTTCGGCAACTCACGACGCGTTCTGTGGAAGCTACTTGCGATCAATGTCGCCATCGTTATCATGAACGTTGGTCTTCTCGCCATCGACTTTCTGAATTATTATACTTGGGAGCAGTGTATCAAGGTGGTCACGTACTCGGTCAAGCTCAAGCTCGAATTTGCCGTCCTTAGCCAGCTCATTAACTTTATCAGAAGCCGCAACGGAACGCAAACAAGGTCAAATCTCGATTATGGAAACACAGCAGCCTCCATGCAACTATCTACCGTTCCCAAAAACAGCATGAAGTACGCCGGCAACACAACAGATCCGTTGTCACACCAAAACGCCCGAACAAGTACATATGTTTCAGCTTCAAGGGCGGTTCCAGAGGGTACTGGCAGTGATAGGATACACGTTGTTAGACAGGTTGATGTGGAGAGCCTATCTGCATATCCAAGAGATGATCGAAGTACCGATGAGCTATGCGATAACGCAATTGGAGTTGCAAGATCTACAGATACAAGACAGTATCAGACAAATAAGTCTGTATTCGATTATAGTTAATCTACATCTGTCACTCAAAGGGAGGTCACTCCCACAACAGCAGAGAACGCAAATGACATGATCTGATGAATTTCCATTGCTTTATGTAGTCTAGCATATTGCCTACCGCTATTAAAAGCGTGAAAGCCTAGTGAATCGGGCATATCACACCTACTTTGGGTAGGGGGCTCAATTGTTCGGTTGAAGACAAGGCATATTCCCAAGTTCTCACCGGTGGCCAGTCTTCCTTTTGATATGTTGTGGGTCGTTACCACAGGAAGGTGCGCGGCTATGGACAAGTCATAGAACAGACAGGGTCGCAAGTGCTTCAAGCATGATGGAGTGAGATCACACAGCCTGATATTTCCGAATACATAAACACAATCTTCCCCTCTCTTAAAATTCCCTCTTGTAACCTACAGTCGCTACAATGGATCCCACATCCTTAGCCTTTGGCGTTGTGTCGTTGGCGATGCAGCTTGTCCAAGTCACGGGGGCAATCAAGACCATGATCTCGACCTACAAATCAGCAGCAAAAGAGCTCAACAACCTCTGCGAAAGATTAGATGATATTGAGATCATTTGTTGCTCCCTTGAAGATAGCTTGTCCGATGTTGATAATGCAGCACAAAACCACCAGGAAGCAGTCCTTCTTAAGCAGCTACATCGCGTCATTCAAACATGCTTTGACAAAGTCTCGGAAATCCACGATATTATCAGCAAGATATCCTTGAAATACACAAAAGGGCGCAACCCGTTGAAGACCTTGGGCTCCTTGTTCTTGCAGTACAAAGACAGCATCCGTACTTGTACTGAGGGTTTGGATCGATCGTTGGGCACCCTCCACTTGCACATTACAGCCAATATGTGGTAGGTACTTTTTAGTCGCCAAAATTCATGTTCTGACTATTCAGGCTCATGAGCAGAAAGCCAACCTGCGTGTCACACCAACCTCGCTCTGCGATCCCCTCGGCACCAGTCATTGCACAGCCCTCATCGGGCGCAACTGTCCCGTCGCACCACGAGTTACGCAGGTCAAGACACAAGTCGGAAATTGTCGGATCATGGAGACAAAAGTGGGATGCGTTGGTGTTTGTGTAAATGACAACAAGACGAACAACTGCGACTATAACAGGCGCTGAGCCTTTGGTAACCCAGCACGACTCAACCTTCACATTTGGTTCTTCACTGTTTGGCTTGTATATCCAGTTATCGATGCGGCGTGGAGCTCTTGCCCCATTTTGTGTTACTATGCAGGTACCGCGTATTGTGTCCGTCTTTAATGGGCCAAACGACCTTGGTTTGAGAATTACTCAACTATTCTCAGACGACGGCATTCAAGGCGTTCAGAAGCTAATTAAAGATGGCCTCTTAACTTTTGATGCAATAGTCACTTGGCACAACTATGATCCAAACAACGAGATGTCTTTAGTGGGTGTAAGTATTCTCAATGAGCAGACAGATAGCTTCACTTACACACTCTCAGTTGGCTGTGACTCTGAATTGTGAACATATCCTCATGTTTCTATTGGAACAGATACCTAACCTAAATCAAGGGTACGGCTAAGCGAAAAGTAAAAACGCCTAGTTGTTTGTGCTGACATCTCAAGACTTCATCTGCCTATTATCTCTTCTTATTGCAACATGGCCAGCTCCGATAATCAAATGAGCGCTGTTCTGCAATACATTCACTCGCGTAAAGAATACCTTACGCTCCGGGAATTCGACCAACTGGTGACAAGTATCACAAACCCCCATTTCACTAGATCTTGCATCGAAGCCTGTAAGCATTACTTTGCCGAAGACTGTCGTTCTTTTAACATTTGTATATGGCAACATGTTGTTAGTACTTTTAGCTGCTGTCAGCCTATGGACAAGGACCATCTGTTGGGATGGGCAAGCGTAGTGGCAGATGCCGTTGCCCGAGGTTTGGATATCCTTGAACACCCACGTGGCTTGAATCGTCTCAATCGAATTCTGTCCAGCCAGGATAGTACGGAGGACGTATTGACGAGTATGCACCTTTGGATTGACATGCTAGAACTGGCCGGAGTCAACACGGAGCAGTATCTACAAATTGAGACTGAACACTGTTTAGCCACCTGGGACGAAGGTGCGACGTTCTCAAACTTTCGACATGTTATTTATATAGAAAACTCAAAGGCAAGACGGTTCCCATGTTGGACCGAGACGATTGACGACACATGCCCTATTCGAGAACTTCTGCTGGAGTATCCGCACCTCAATGACCCTAGTGCTTTGTTGACGATGAGCCTTGGGGGCTTTCGGGATATATCGAGAGAAGAGGCCAACCTGATACATCTTGGATAGGAATGTCGTGGCCAATCGGACAGCCTCTCCGACAAAATTTCGGATCTCACTGGTATACGATGGGAAGCCAGGATTACAAAATCATAATAGAGTTGAGAGAAGATGCATGTCGACGAATGGAAGCTCGTTTTGAACGGAAGCAAATGCGCAAAAAGCAGAAGTCCGACTTTAAAAGGAGGTTTGGGAAACGAATGTCGATGCCAGGAGCTTGGGTGGATGATGCTTAACTGGAATGATGAACCCTTGAAATCAGGCTGCCACATATGATTCGAAGTGTATCTGTGACGAGCAGCTATGGGATACCGAATTGAGAATGAGAATGACGTTTTTGAGAGCCTTGATAGTTCTAAGCTAGTTTAAATAGGACCAGAGCACCATTCAGGGGGAACCCTGATCGGCTGAGCTTGGCCCGAAGTTTGCCGACAAAAGGTTCACAGAAAAGCTTACCTTATTTAATAGGTATATACTTATGATGTATCAATAAATAAATGAAAAAAGAGGGGGGGAGGGTGGTTTATTCAGAGTCCTTTAACTACTATTCTAAGACGTATACTAGACTAACCTTCTGGCAGTAAATATCACTGCCTGTCTGGCCACTGAATCGCATGCCAATGATACCCAGACCATCAGTGATACCGTGAATCTAGAGTTTCTAGAATCACCCATGTTAAAGTTACTTATAGATCTTGAGCTGGAAGTGATTGACTGGAAATAAGCTAGGTAAAACAAATTTCCACTTACTCTTACATACCACTCATTCTTACATACCACTTAAGATACTCATATAGGAGATTACTTCGCAGAATGTGCTGGAAATCGCTCTTCACACATGAGTGCGGTGGGCGCTTTGAAACCCTCATGACTAAATCAGTTTTAGTTCAAGAATGCGAGGGAATGATGAAGAAGAAAAAGTGTGATAAATCCCCCTCTCCTAACAGGACGACAGTAACTGAGAATTGGACAAACTGCGAGAAGTGCGTGGAAGAACATCGCAAGAAAAGAGAGGGTACATAAAAGCGGAAAATAAGGGCTATATATCGAGTGCCAAATGATATATATCAAGCAGTTAATTATCACGTCTCTCACTAGTCGGAGTCTGTCTGATCATGTGGCTTTCGTTTATGCTTCCAAATCTTGAACCCAATAGTGAAAATCAATCCAAGAACAGAGCAACTAGCGGAAACTGCAATCCCAATGATGCTTCCAGTCGAAAGCCCGCCTGAGCCAGAGTCATGTGACGAATTCGAATCTGTAGGATTGGCTTGTTAACAAATGACGTTTGTCCAGACGATAGAAAGATAGCATCCTACCATGTGTGGCTGTTGACGACGATATTTGGTCCGCTGTTTTGGACACGTAGATCGTTGGCTCGCCCATGTCTTCAGTCGTGGTAGGGGTACAGGTTCGCTGATCAAACACAAGCCCTGTTTTCGGAAAATGATGGCATTCCGAGCCTGCTGGGCACCACGTCACTGTAGTCTCATAGTCACAACACGCAGAATCGGCCGGTATACATGCTGCGACATCTTCATAGCTGCCATAGCAGCAGGTAAAGCTGTCCGCACAAGTCGTCGTGTATATATCACGACTTAATCCTATACCAAAGATAAGCTATCAAAACAAACCACTCGGGATGGAAGCAGTTTACCTCGCAGATAGCCAGTACACACATCATTGCGTTTGACAAGAGTGCGGACTCTGGTTTCGATTTCCTGCCTGCGCTCTATAACCAAGCGGACAGCGTCAATTCCGCCAGCCCATTGTAATCCTAGTAGGATAAACCAGAGCCATTTCATAGTTTACTCGTTTGCCAATCAGCAACAAGTGAGGAGAAGCTGCAGATATCTGGTGTGATTAAAATGAGCCCGTTAATTTCCAAATAGGGGTGGCTTGATGATACTTATACGGCAGGCCAGCTGGCTCTCCGAGGTCTCACGGAACTCTACCTGGTTTTGCAACATGGCTTGGTTTAATAATGAACTTCATGTGCCACCATCTCCACAACCACGCGGCTACACCACTCACAAGACAAGTATTACGCCATATATAAATCTAGCCCATGTAGTTGAAATCTCCACAGTGATATTTCCACGATGGCTTAGGTGGTCTATATGACGGTTTGGGATGGCTCTACAGGAAACAAACGAAGGAATTTTTCACAAAAAGCTATCTATCTCAGTCGGCAAATTGGGCAGTAAGTTTCGACTTGCTGTCTAGCTTGCGGTCTCAATGATGATCTCTGGCCACTTTTAGGAGTTTGAAAAACTCAGTGGCGTCAACTTATTTCAGGTATGGTATAGTGAGGTTTGGGAAAGCTGGTCTAATTGATGTGGTGGCTTGACTGATCACAGCTGAGTATCAAGTCTAGACCATTGGTTCAACTACGCCATGCCATAATTATAAGAAGGTCTAGCCACGTTAAGTAGCAACTGGTCCAGACGTGGATACTTCTATGTTTGTTAAAGAATGGCTTAGCACAAGAGGAATGGCGACCCTGGATGAGATTTCTCAATGCCCACATATGGAATATTTGAGATCTGCACACGGATATATAAATAATTCCTTTAAAGCGACAGCAGCACTTATGTAGCGTAGAACTTGGAATGTGGTTTTACCAAATCTTAATTGTCTGAACAACAATTTCAGTGACACAGGCCCTTGTTTCATCCAACACATTTTCACAGCGACAAGATCTTGTATGTTGATAAGCAGCCTACTTGAAAGTGCTAACAATAGTTCTTCTACCACTCAATACTCGAGCTTTCGTCGCTACTTGTGAAGCCTGGAGTTCTGGAGATGCCGCTACTCGCTTTCTTCTTTCCTCCCTTGACCTTTGGTAATGTGATGTGTCGGAATACCTTGCGTCCTAGTTGACTGTATAGTGGCAAAACGCCTCCCGACTCAATGAGAGTCTCTTCAATATCAGACTGTAGATATGTAAATGTTTCATCGTATCCTTCGATCTGAATGGTCTTGTTGTCTTTGTTGATTGAGATGACAGAGTCTTCTTGGGCCAGCTCGTAAAATCTTGGGTCCTGAATCTTGACGTTGAAAAGGCCCATATTCAACTGGTTTCTCTCGTCTGAACATTATTAGTTACTCTCCGTCACACCAGGATAGGATAACCTACAAATGAATGCAAAGCCCTTCGCAATGACGGCCTCAACCCCGGCTCCTTGCAGAGCCCGTACAGCATCTTCTCGAGATGATCCACTGCCAAAGCCATGTTCGGCAACACTATTGAGTGTTAGTCTATCGTACGAGTCTGATGAAGGGGAATCATACATGATGCGTGACCCTGAATTAGCCTTCTCTCTGAACTCTGGACGGAAGTACTGGAAACAATGACTTCCTAAGTCGGCGTTGTCAACTCCAGGCATGAATTCGGCGGGAATTATCGCATCGCTATCGTAGTCAGTATCTCCAGCTTTGATGTGAGACTGCAGGTATTCGGATATTGGCTTACGTATCAACATTCTCCGCAAACCGCTGGACCTTCGAGCGCATAACCCTTGAGCCCGTTGGTGTTTGGGGAGGACCAGTCTCGGAGGCGCTCGCACCATTGAGAAGGCTCGGTATCGAACCTGAAACCTCTGGAATTGGGTCGCTGATAGTCAGCTCAGGCTCTAAGCCAGTCGATCGGTTGCTTTTGACGAGTCGCTCCAGCTTCGCACCGTCCAGCTGATCCAGCAAGAACCTAGGGTCCGTCACCACCATGTCGAAGCTAGATGCAGCGACAGCAGCAGCGCAAGTAATGTTACCGAAACTTCCCTTGCCCATTCGGTTCCGGAAGTTCCGGTTTTGAGAAGACAGCCAGACCTCTCCCTCGCCAGCCACGTCAACATCGTTGATTCCAACGCAGTAGGAGCAGCCAGGAGCTCCAACTTCGAATCCTGCCTGCTTGTAGATGTCCAATAGCCCGTCCTTCTCTAGACGCTTGATGATGATCAAACTTCCTGGAGTGACCCGGCGTTTCCCAGAAGGAACTGGTCGCATGCCTGCGTGAAGACCGGCCTCAAGTACTAGAGCGCCGACAATTAGGTCTTCTTCGGTGGTGGTACAAGCGCCAATGAAGCACCCGTCTAGCTTCATTCCAGCCTTGTCCGGGATTGGAACAACATCATCGGGATTTGGAAAAAGTGCCATGGTTAAACTGACTTGGGACAGATCAACGGTCCTTTCTTCGGCGTATATAGCACCGGGATCCGCTCGGAAGTAAAGGCCCCCATCTCGATGCTCTGGTAACTGTCGACGAGCTATCCAAGCCGCTGTCTCTTGGTCGGCCTCAAAGCAAGTTCCCATGCCGCCAAACTCCGTCGTCATGTTGGCAATGGCAAATCGAGCGTCCATAGACAGCTCCCTGAGGCCAGGGCCACCATACTCGACAGCGCGTTGGAAAGCAATAGTGTTGCGCTTGAAAAGGCCCAAGATGTGCAGAATGACATCTTTGCCGCCAACACCAAATGGTAGTTTTCCAACGAAGTTGATCCTGCAAACTTCAGGAACTCGGAACCAGGTCTCGCCGGTGACCATGGGCATGACAACATCAGCAGCACCAAAGCCGACGGCAAAAGCACCCATGCTTCCTGCCGAGCAGGTATGTGAATCACTGCCGACAACAATACGGCCAGGCTGTGCTCGTTCGCGGGTGAAGTCGGTGTGCATAATGCTAGTGTTGGCTGGCAGAAAGTCGATAATCTTGGCTTCACGACGGAAACGCTCTGCTTTTGCCATGAGACCTTTTTGTCGAGGAAGATGGTTTGTGCGCGGATCTACTGTATGATCGACAGCAAGCCATAGACGATCGTTGCGAAATGGACGAGGTCTTCCCATTTGATCGTATGTCTTTTCCATTCCACCCCACAGAAGCTCTGAGGTAATGGTCCAATCGACTTTGGCACAGATCATGTCTCCAGTCTCAACATGAGGTTTGGTGAGACCAACACCAGAGTGAGTCATGATCTTCTCAATGACACCCATTGGTCGTGGCTTGGAGGTGACATCTGATATCTCGGATATGGGTGAAGATGGCTGAGATATTAACGGGTTTGCGGCATCGATTGAGTTTAGAGCCTCAAGATAATAATCGAAGTTATGAAGAAGAACATCCATAAACTCGCCTGCTGTTGCCGTACCGCCAAGGTCTGTTGTTCTTGTGTCTGAGCCTACCTGGTCGATCGGGTCCATGGTGCGACGGACAGCCTTTGCTAAAGCTTTAGCTTCAGCTTTGAGTCCGAGAGACAGCTCAAGAATCAAGCCGACGGCGTGTATTATTCCGAGAGGATTCTTGAGTTTACCCTTGGGCTTGAGGTTGAATGGCTCAAATATCCCTGGTGCTGTAGTTGGACCGTGTCGGTAGATAGATGACACAGCTGCAGAAGCTAGGATATCTGGAGACCTAAGGATACCGCAAGCCTGGTCAGAGAGAATATCGCCAAACATATTCTCGGTTAGAATGATGCCGTTCAAGCTCAGAGGATCGGCAGCGAGAATCATGGATGCGGTGTCAACCAAGACGTGATTCAGTCTGACCTGAGGAAACTCATTATTGAAGACGTCTGTAACAACAGATCTCCAGAGCCGCGAGGTAGCCATGACATTGGCCTTGTCAATAGATTGAACCGGTTTTGGTGGTATGAATTGCATGGCATATGTGCCAGCTAGCCTCGCCAACTTCTCGATGGTTGGGCGGGAATACTCAGTAGTGTCGTATGCCTGGCCATCTTGACCAGCTTCCTCTCTGCGACCATAGTAAACGCCACTCGTGAGATCGCGGAAGAATGTGATATCAAGTTCTTCAACCAAGTTTGGCTTGTAGGAGCTCAACTGTGCTAGCCGGGCCGATGGAAACTTGACTGGTCTGATGTTTGCGCAGGCTCCCATTTCTTGTCGAAGCGCTAGCAGGCCCTTTTCTGGCTCGATGCCATACTTGGGGTCGCCGCAAGCGCACACAATTGTGGCATCAGATTGGCGACAAGCGTCTAGTGTGGATATTGGCAAAGCACTCTGGTTCCCAGCCGCGAGTGCTACGCCTCCAAAGTTGTGTTTAGATATTTTGAAGGAGGCGTCGGGGCGAATCTGTTGGATCAAGTTCAATGTTCTCTCAGCGTATGTGGCCAGTTGCGGGCCATGGGCATCGCCTGGAAGAAGGGCTATCCGGAACGGTAGTTGGTCGTTGATCAAAGGCATGTTGATAGCAGGTAATGGACAAGTTCTATTTTCTGTGTGATGTATTAATATTACAAGTAATAGCAATGGCTTAAGTAGACATAGATTAGCACTTTATCAGACGAGACAAAATTCCGACATCGGAAACCCCAGCTGCAAAAAGACCAGATTCCATGAAGCTAACCTCTCGAACCACTGTTGACCTTTGCCTATCACCTCAGCTGGTGGTGAGCGGTCCGCCATTACCCGGGGCTTGGCGCGCCCTCCCGCACCATCCACCACGACCGTACCGAACTACTGTATGTATCGTGAACACTGTGGAAAACATTTTTAGTGAAGTCTAGTGCACAGTGAATATTATGGCGAATGAGTGAAATTTGTGACTGTGGCCTTCTGGGTCTGTGGTAGAGCTGTGTGACGAATGACTGACTTGAGGTAAGAGGAGAGTTAAATAGGGATGGCACGTAGACTCGGGGCAGCGAGACGTGGAGTAATGATATCATCATGTAGGAAATCTGAATCAAAAGGCTTCTATAGACAGTGTTCCCGAGCGTTAAGCATGAAGATGCGTCATCTGGCGAGCTCTACAGTTCTTGAGATGGAGTATCATAAGCATTCAAGTTAGAATTTATATACTATCTATTCTAAACCATTTCTTGAACGCACTGATCAATTGATGTAATCCCAATGCGATTATCTCTATGACACAAACGACTAATTCTTCCATTGATGCCCTGCCTGTCCATTAGGCCGTCCTTCATACTGGTACCTCTCCTCCAACTCAAAATACTTATTAAACCCAACTCCCTCACACACCTCCTCGAACGAAAGAACAACAGGAGGTTTACCAACCATTAGCGAACCCTTGATATTCTCCAAGGTCTCGCGGATACTCTTGAGCTTAGCCGCCACCAGAGTCCAAGGATAACAGACTATGCTGTAGCCCAGCTCACCAAGGTCCTTTGCAGACAGGTTCTGGGTCTTGCCACCCTCGATGATGTTGGCCATCAAGGGAAAGTCTAGATCCTTCCGAAGACGCTCCATGGACTCGCGATCGGGAAGTGCCTCAACAAAGACGCAGTCAACGCCGATCTCGATAGCTTTACGAGCCCTTGTCAAGGCCTCGTCGTACCCGAGATAGAGACTGTCAGTTCTGGCCATGATCCAGATGTCTTGACCTTCGTTCCTGGCATCTACAGCGGCCTGCCATCGTGCATAGGCCTCACTCCGAGACACAACACTCTTGCCAGCAGTGTGGCCACATCCTATAACCAGGTTAGTCTGGTCTAATAGAGTTCGGCTCAAGTATCAACTTACGCTTTGGCCACGACTGATCCTCGATCATGATGCCAGCAGCTCCAGCCAACGCAAACCTGTTCCATAGAGTCAGTATCTACTAAACCCTTGACTAGACTGTAAAGTGATATACCCTTGTACCGTATGACGGACGTTCATTGGGCTCCCGTAGCCAGTATCGCCATCAACCAAGATGGGGATGCTAACTGCTCTTGCCACTTCTTGAACCTTGTTGACAACCTCTCCAAATGCAATGTAACCAGTATCGGGCAAGCCAAAGGCAGAAGCCATGGGGTAACCGGCGAGGAAGATCATTGGGAAGCCGGCCTCCTCACACAATCGGGAGCTGAGGGCGTCATAGCTGCAGACGTTGGCGACAATCTTTGAGAGATCTTTATGTGCCTCCCACATCATGGCCCGGACTTTAGAGGCTTGGATGGATGGTCTGGTCCCACGACAGTTATTGTAATTAACTGTGACACCCTTCCCATTGCCGTTGATTGCGGGATACTGGCTTGCCTCAAAGTGGAAAGGGTAAGGGTTGGTGTTGACGATAGACTTGGACATTTTTGATGGGAAAGATATTGGTGTTGACTTTGTAGTGATAAATTGACTGTTCAATGTTTGTTTCTATACATCTATAATCCAGTGTCTTTGATTCGATTTATATCCAACTTGCTCACATTTTCCGCGGGGTTTTCTCCGATGTCAGGACTGCCTCTCGGTGCCGAATCGGCCTCGCTTCTTTGGACATATGAAGACACGGTAGTTATTTAGACCTGGGATAGTTCCAGTATGCAAAGCCATCGACCTCCTCTGCATCCATAAACGCCGGTCCCACTTGGTTCAGCCTCCGGGGGTCGACCGGGCCACAAACCGGATCGAAGCGGGCCGTCACGGATACTCACGGCCCCGGGTCGTCCAAGGTCCCCGCATTCCACAAAGTAAGTAAACCCCAGGCCGAAGGCACTGTTACCGGTGATGCTTGGCTCAAGATCAAACACCCAGTGCCTATGATTGGATTATCACTTCTTACTTTGCACTCTTCCTGATTTGCAGATCACATCACCGGTAAGAACTGGACCTACCGGGTGCACAAACAGACTAACAGTCGATCACAGCCCAGTTTCCCTTCTGCATTGCCCATGTCCATCCGCAATGGAGAACCCCGAGTTTTCCAGCAATACCCGCATGTTCAAGCGCAGCTATGTCGCATGCGTCTCATGCCGGGCACGCAAATCTAGATGCGTCATCAAGGATACTCCCCCTTGCGCCAAGTGCGCACGAGAACATCGCGAGTGTCGGTTTGATGACCGTCCGAGGGCCCCTAAGCATCGGGAAGCGCCAAAGTGGACCCATCAGGATCCAACTGCTATGGAAGTTGAGGTTTCGACTTCTCATGACCCTCTCCCAGTCACACATGACACCCAGCCAATGAATCCGTCTCCCCAAGACGTTGCTAGCTTTAATCAGTCGCCAAGCAACTCTAGTCACCCTCTCTATGACCGAGTACAGTCTTCGGTTGTCACTGGAACCAATGATGCTTTAGAATTTCTTTCCAGTGCTGCCGGTCAGCAACATAGCGTCTCAAACTCTACTCCAGGTCAACCACAGCCATTAGCAAATAATGTTCAGTCCGATGGCCCCAAGGTATTATATGGCGGAGAAAATGGCGTCGGCTTCATCATCACTGCCTTATCAGAACCTGATGACGCTTGCCTCGATATGTGGGATAAGTGTCGATTTGTGCGCCAGGGTTGGTTCACAGCCCAAGAAGCAGTCACTTATATCGACTTGTCAGTTCATTCGTCCCTCCCACGTGCCGAACGATGTTTAACAAGACTAGATTCTTTGAGAAGTTAGCACCACTGACTCCCGTCATGCTGGATCAGTTCCGCAGCCATGCTGCTCATGCGCACCTCGTCTACGAAGAAGCCATGCTTTGCTGCACGCTACTGATGATCTCATCACGCTTCTTCAAGCTTCCTGGAGCTGGCGGTACATCCAGGAGCCACTACGTCCATCAACGTCTATGGAATCACTGCGAGGTACTTATGAGGCGTATCCTACTAGGCCAAGAAAAGACATCTACTTCTCAAACAAGAGCAGTCGGTACTGTCGAGAGTTTAATCTTGATATCCGACTGGCACCCACGAGCCCTTCACCTTCCTCCAGAGACAGATGGTTGGGACGGGTTGCTTATAACTCCTGGCTACGATCGTGTGAATCGGAAGCAGATAAACAACGAAATACCGCTCATTCGTTGGCGTGAAGACGTCTTTGAACCAGCAAAGAGGGCCAACAGAATGTCATGGATGCTTCTCGGTATGGCAAACAATCTCGCCTATGAGCTAGGCGTGCTTTCAAGTCAGCAAGGAGACGCAACCCAAGTGGCTGACCCGAAAGTGCTTCGCTGCCGTCGAGCACAGAAGCTCCTCTATGTCTATGTGACACAGACTGCTACAAGACTAGGATATCCCTCAGTGTATCCTGAGAGCATATCAGTCACTGCCTCCCGCTTACCATTGCAAGGCGCCAACGAATCAGCCCACCGGTCCTGGATAGCCTACATGGATCTCAGTCTGGAGCTTACACAACTGTCTCGTACGGCCTCATCCATGTTCTTTCGCTCGGCAGCACATTTGCAAAGCCAGGTTCTGGGCGATCATTATGTGGACCTTCTCGAACACTTTTCTTTGTCACTTTCAAAGTGGCAGGAGAAGTACGATTCCATCAGCTCATGTGAGTAATGGCCCCAATCTTCAATGATAATGCTACGCTAATATCCAAAGGTATAACTGAACCCCTTCGAGACTCTCTGTCTATTGAGTTCCATCACCTAAAGGCATGCACAGCCGCCATCTCCATCCAGGCCGTAGTAGCCAGAGCCTCATCTGCTGGATTCACAACAGCCACTAACAGTCCAGAAGAGGTTTTGTCAGCATTCATAACCCCCAAGGATGCCAGGTTCTTGCAAGAAGTCATATCGGATACTAAGAGGGTTTTGCATATTGCAACTATGAATGATTTCAAGGACCAGCTGTCATATGCTCCAGCTCGTGTCAAGATCAGCGTCATTAGTTCATCTGTATTTTTGCTTAAGGCGTTGAGTGTGGGGTCAACTCATACCGACGTCAACGATGCTCTGCATACCTTGGACCAGTGCACTTCGGTGCTCAAGTCTTCGCCCCCAGACGACATGGACTTTGCGCTGAGGTATGCGGACCTTGTTGAAAAACATACTGCACAGTTCCGTGCTCATCTTACGCCTGCTAGAGGCCAGGGCTCCAGTGACCACAGTGGACGGGCTTCACTTCACGGAAACACGAGCCAAGTTGATAACGAGGCCAATGGCCAGACTTCATACTTGTCAGGTCTCGACTCTCAACACCTTGAAAATGGGGATAATTTCATGGGCTTTGATGTAGGAGACACATGGGTGTCGCTGCCGTTTGATTCAAGCCTCGCACCCTTTGGCGAAGGCTGCGACCAAGTTTCGTTGGGACTGGATATTGATTCTTTGAACTTCCTGTGGAGTTTACCAGATCTTGGACAAGAAGGATCTGTATTCGTTTAGCTACAAGCTCATGCTGTCTAACATGGAATTATGCAAGACACAGCAGAATCGGACTCCAAGCCAAGCTCAATGTTGTTGCCAGCGTCACACTACGCTTTTGTGTCGATAATGTTCAGGTATCACTTTGTATAATCTCCACTCAAGGAGTCTAGCCGCAGGAGGCTGAGAGGCAGACCAAGAGTATGTGCTACTCTTCGATAAGTTCAAACTAAGATGAGCTTTCTTGACACTCCAACCATGCCTGAAAAGAGAAGACACATTTTTCGATGCCATCCCAAATCTCCCTGGCACAGGTAGCCTCTCCGGTCCGGGGGGATCCGCTCCTATCCGGCCGACAGGTGAGACCACCCGCAGTGACAAGCCAACCACATTGTGATTATGAGCCAAGCAAAGGCCTGTAAGGGGCATTACTACCCGCTCCAAGTTGCATTAGATGCGAATGGATAGTCCAGGCCGCGATAATCTCAGCTTTTGGGCGACTAGGTTCGTGGAGGTTTGCATCAGAGACTATCGAGATGTTTCAAAGCCTCGAACACTCTTTCATTGTAAGGTAGAGCTGTCTGGCTCACATTGTACCGTCGACATATTTAGCTCAGCGCCTACCAGCAAAGAACATGTTCCCGGTACAGACCACAACATCGGGACGGCTCTAAACTTTGTTTCTTGAGCGTGCGCCTTGTCGCACAAACTAGCGCCAACCGTAACGCGGGGTAGTCTGGGGTAAGTAGAGGTGGTTATCTCGAGGAGGCAACTCGTTGCCACGCCTTTCAACAATCTATATCAATGGCGGCTCAGCCGCCCTTGACCAGATTTATTCCCTCCCTCATCTCTAGCCATCTCGTTACAGTTCCAAGTCTTCATCATGTCTGAAGCCCGATTCAAGAACGAAAATCAGCAGCAGGCACTTGACGTTGAAGAAAAAGGACAGTGTCTTCACATGGAGAAGGATGAAGCCCGGATATTCGGGTCAACCGATAGTACTGGCGCGCACAAAAAGACTGATCCTGCAGAGATCAAGCTCGTGCGTAAGCTTGACTGGATCATCCTTCCCATGCTATGGATCATGTATTGGTTCAATTACCTGGACCGCAATGCCATCACTGTCGCTCGCCTGGACGACTTGGAGGCGGAACTCAACCTCACCTCTACCCAATATCAGACTTGTGTCTCAATCCTGTTCGTAGGATATATCCTTGGCCAGATTCCTTCTAGTGAGTAACTGTATACCCACTAAGCTTTCCTGTGTTAACTATTTTCTTTCAGACATGCTAATGACCCGAATCCGACCTTCTCTCTTCATGTCAGGTGCCATGGCTCTCTGGGCAGTGGTGAGCACACTCACAGCCATCTGCCACGACTTCAAAGGCCTCGTCCTCACGCGATTCTTCCTCGGCGTCACAGAAGCCCCGTTCTATCCTGGAGCTCTTTATATGCTCTCAATCTTTTACACCAGGAAGGAGATTGCCACCCGTATCTCTATCCTATTCACGGCCAATATCTGCGGAACTGCATTTGCAGGACTCATTGCTATTGGTGTCTTCCAGATGAGCGGAGTTGCTGGTCTCTCGGGGTGGAGATGGCTCTTCATCCTCCAGGGCATCATCACTTTTGTCATTTCTATCTCTTCAGCCTGGATATTGCCCGATGAGCCTGGCAATACTCGCTGGCTCTCAGAGGAAGAGCGTCAACTGGCCCATAACCGAATTGCTGCAGATACCGTCCAGATCCGAACCAACACCACCACCTGGGCTGGACTTATCGATGCCTGCAAGGATCCTCGTCTTTGGGTGCTCATCTTTATGCAGCACTTCCATATGGCAGCCAGCAATTTCAAGAACTTTTTCCCTACCATCGTTGGAACTCTCGGGTTTGACCGCAACACTACTCTCGCTTTGACTTGCCCCCCTTACATTGTTTCTGGCATTGTCTGCATTGCATGGGCTGCAAACTCTGGTAGGCACTTATCCCCCGCTTAAGAACCCTATGAAGCAAAGACTAACAATGGAAAGGGCGGATGAATGAGAGAACTTGGCATATCACCATCGCCAAAGTCCTTGCAGTCCTTGGCTTCGTCTTGGCTTGTACCGTCCACAACACTGGTGCCCGTTACTTTGCCATGTGTATCTTTGCTAGTGGTGTCTATGCCTGCAACAGTGTTATCCTCGGATGGGTTGCTAGCACATGTGGTCAGACTAGGGAAAAGAAGGCTATCTCTCTGGCTATGGCCAATACTGTCGCCACGCTTGGACCTTTCTATACACCAGTAAGTTTACCAAACAATTTGTGTTCGAGCCACTGCTAACAGCATCAAGTACCTCTGGCCAAGCTCAGATGAGCCCATGTACCCCGTTGCGATGTCGAGCAGTGCTGCTTTCTCGGCCGCTTCGGCTGTCTTAGCTTGGGTTCTCAGGTGGATGCTCATCCGTGAGAACCGCAAGATCAGACAGTCAAACAACGAAGAGAGGTTGTTTTACGCATATTAAATGTGATGACGCGTAACATCGTTGTTCAGCCGCTTTGACTTGCTTGATGTGTTTCTTTGGCGGTGAGGAGTTTGGTGAGTTAGTTAAGAGACTAGCGAGACATTATTTCAATGCAAGCTGTTATCGCTTTACATATGCTCTTACGGTAGCACATATATCACTGGGCATACGTGTAATATACTAGGTTTGTGAGACATTCATTTCACTTTAGGTTTCTCAAGTGCCGATGTCAGTCATTTCTTGGCACGGATCTATCCGTTTGGGACATTTAATTCTCTATAACATTGAAACAAATTTCTTGATGGCTCAGGAATGAGCTCGCTCTCGCTCGGACCAAACGCAAACTCAGTGTCATTAAATTTCAATATGGCATGGCAACTGAATGCCAATTCATTCAGTAGTGCCATATGTTTACTTCTTGGTGTATGTGTATTAACACGGGTTCTCCATGTAGGGCTATAACTACGTAGTAATCCGTTATCTCGTGTTAGTAGATTGATAGGATTCACTATCAACGTTCTCACTGACTGGTAAACTTGTCTCGGCTGGAAGAGCTTAGTGTCAAGGTTCTGTATTGAAAAGTCAACTTGTGAATGCCCGTGAGCACAGATTATTGAAGGTTACATTCATCCTTCACCATCACAGCCTACTATAGTGTATCAGTTGCGGCAAACTGCTAGGCAAGTCTCGGGGATTTGATAGAAGCCGTCACCGGCTTGCAGAACATCGCCATGGTATAGTTTCCCAGTGTTTAGGCTCTATCACTTGCACTGAATGCCGCTCTGAGCTTTCCAGTTCCAGCAAGGGCTTCTCGTTGTATTCAGTATCTCTTCAATGATACTGAGAAGCGAAACTTGGCATACTATGTAAGACGTTTCAGCAGAAAAGAATGTTGCTTCCATGAATACCCTGGCCCTTCCCTCGGAAGCTATACCTAAAACTAGGCGAATTGCTTCCCGCACCTGGTATAGAATAGAGTCAATACACGTGAAACCAGGATTACAAGAAACCTCCGTATCCAATCAGTGCCAACGTCTTCGAGCACGTTTTTTCTTAATTCTTCCGCTGCTCTCCCGTAACGGAAGTTCCGTCGATGCCTCGCAGCATAGAGTTGCATTAGATGGATCAAGGTTGGTGAATACCGGGGAGCAAATGCAGGGGGAAAACTCAAAACCATGGAGAATTTGGTAACCCTTGAAGCGAGAAGGATGGCACTCACCGTTCCTAGACATATTCGAGTGGAAATCATGTTCGTTTTGGGCTTACGCAGCACCGGCACTAGGGGAGCATCCCGGGCAAGCCAGGATGAAGCTGTGACAACTTGGTGACCTTTGATATAGAAGCTTCTCCCAAAGAGGGACCATAATCCGTTGCAAGGTGACATGGCGGGACTAGTGGGTGCGACTAGTGCCAAGAACTGTCTCGCTGAAGAAATTCGAGGCGCACTAGTCGAATTGCAGCTTCGGCAGTTACCCAACGACGCTGATCGTCACCGAGGGTGTGGATTCAATGAATCCCTGAAGCCCTTCGAGGATTGAAGATCGTCATATTTTCTCCGTCTCCTTTTTAGTCGCCCACTTGGTGTGTCAAATCGTTTCACTAAAAAGTCAATCTTTGCTCTAGCCCTGTATATATGATGTCGCAATACTCGTCAGAGGCTGCTTTTTTGCTCACTTTAGCACTTATACAAACAATTAAGAGTAAATAAAATTGGAGCTACTTTAGTCCCGAGTAGTGTCACTTAGTCTAGCCTCCCATCGCTACCGTTTATCCCTAAGTTAACTGAAGCGTTTCAATGAAGCTCCCTGAGTAGAAATTGCCCTGAACACGCTAGGAATTACGCAGGGATTATAGTGTACATATTTCGATCCGTCCCCTCGGGTTCATGCTCATCATCCTTGCGTGCGTTCTTTGAGTTTTTTGCATTCTTGCTGCTCCTCTGGTTCTTGACGAACGGAGTGTTCAAGCGGCACAAGCATGCCCTAGGTGGTGTCTCTGTGTTACTAATTTCAGATGACCATACGCCAAAATGGAGTCGAAACAGAATGATATCAAGACTGTGGTGTTTATCACATTTGCTGCGGCAACAGTCATCACGATACTTCGTCTGCTGAGTCGCAGATTTAAGAGAATAACCCTGTCCTGGGACGACTACTTTGCGCTCTGCGGTTATGTAGGCCACTACTTCTCGTCTTGCAAAGTGAAGCTGTTTCTAATTCTTCCAGGCCGTCTCGATTGCTTGGATCGTCATCATCCCGTATTGTAGGTTGCTCTGCGTACCAGCACCGACCAAAATGCTAACACTCATGACAAGGGGTGAACAAAGGCCTTGGTCTTCACATTACGGACATCAAGGGCGTCTCGCTTGAAGAGGCTCTTTACCAGTCAAAGCTTCTACTCTTCATCGCCGAGCTCTTCTACGCGTTCGGTCTTTTCTTTGCCAAGGTTTCCATCTTGAGTCTGTACTGGCGCATGTTCCGCGTCACAGGTATTAGACTTCCGATTCAGATCTTGTTCGGATGCGCTGTCATCTGGATTATCTTCCGAGTAGGTATCTCCGGCGATTTTACAAGGGTTAGAGTCTAATCACTTCAAGGTTTTCATGGGTATATTCCATTGCGTCCCTGTAAATGCTTTCTGGGACTCGAATGCCGGCGGATACTGCGCCATCGAGGACAAGAAGTTCTTCTTTGGAACTACGCTGGTGCATGCTGTCATTGATATCGCCATCTTGGTGCTCCCCATGTGGCAGATTGGAAAGCTACAGCTCCCCGTCATTCAAAAGGCTGGCATTATGGTCATGTTTACATTTGGTTTCTTGTGAGTTGCATCAAGACATGCGCTGTTGTTTGACTTGCTGACCGACGAAGCATTTGCGCGGCTGCCATCAAGGTGATTGTTGCTGCCAGTGTCTTTGACGATACATCAGCCGATGTGACATGGAACATCTCTGATATTGTCATTTGGGCAACAGTTGAAGTTAACCTCATCAACGTTTCTGGTATGTACTAGCCCTAAACCTTATGCTGGCTCCAGGATGACCAACCTTGCTGCGTAGCATCGCTCCCTACGATCCGACCGGCCTGCACCTACATCTTTACCTGCACAAACCCGCGAACAATCACTGGAGCAAGCTCAAACAGCTACGGAAATACGTACGGTCGCAGTCAAACGAAGCAGTCGATTCGCCTCGATACCATCAACAAGACAACAGCCAACGACGAGTCCAGCTCTACACACCAGCTCGCCGACTCCGACGACGGGGTCGGCGGCAACGGCTCCGTATCCGACTTTGAGAGCCACGCAATCGATCGATACCGTCCTGACGGCAACAAATATACTTCGACTGTCACTGGAGCTCGCGGCAGTGGTGCTGGCGATGGTGATTCAAAGTTTAGTGGCATCTTTGTCACAAATGAGACGATCGTGCAGGTCTCTAATAAGCACCGTTGATCAAACACGTTGGAGACAGGTAGGATATCAACCGGGAGGACATGGAACCAATGGTGTAACGGATATGTACGAATAGTCACTCAGCGCTCCAATTGCAGAAAATTTAGCTCAAAGATGGCAGTTCCAAGTACGACATGACTTGCGTTAGTGAACTGTTTCCAAATTGCGTATCGAAACAAGCAGTGCCATCTCCGCCATTCTTTTCGGATACTCGTATTATGGGACCAGGGGTTCCCCCAGGGACCCGCAACACCGAGAGATGATCTGCCAAGGAGCGAGTAATGCTCTTCAGGCATCAATGACAAGGGTGAGCGGGGCTGACTGCAACGTCTGTGGTAAAAAAAGGATGCCCAACGATGCGGGGGCCAACTGACGGTCACTGGCGTAGCCGTAGGTGTTACCTTCATGCCTTTTAGAGCAGTAGTTTACTCCTAGGTCGCTCTAAACGGAAAGCTACAGTGAGCCCCGTAGGGTGTGTCAGGGTTCTAGTCTTTGCGCTACAGAAACAAGGCGAGGCGAAGACTGGCTCTTGGAATGACACTATTATTCACTAAGGACTGACTGTCATTGAGGGCTAAAGAAGCTGAAAGCCACATCTTTCTTTTAATTTAATGAGAATGTCACCGCTCTCAACTGCTGACAAGAGGTCATGAGTCAGTTCAGAGCCACAACGACAATGGCCCATCGTGGACGTTTTAATAGTGATCTGCCAGACTTGCAATTTTTACGTTTATTCTCAAGCAAATATGGATATCATTCTGGCCTAACAGTAACAAACTCAATGCCACAAAGCATCATTGGGCTTCAGTCCCTTTTCCTGGCAGTAATCGTAGTACAGCTTTGCGAAGCTAAACACATCCAGCGTGAACTTGATGCTATCATCATCATTGAGGAATTCAAGGCTTCCCGTGATGGTGAAGACAATCTCGGTGTTGTCGCCAACTGACAGGGTATGGATCACGCCAGGGTTCTCGCACACCCAGTCGCCAGGACGAGCAGTCCAGTCGTACCTAGCAAAACAGATCAGCAAAGTTCAATTCCGAGACATATTGGCTCAACATACTCTTTGTAACCCCACTCTCCAGAGATGGTGACAGCTGTGACGCTTCCGCGGTGTCGATGCTTGCCTAGTCCAGCCGCAACGGGCGATCGCAGGCCAACGACGAAAGTACCGGTTCTGTTTTCCATTCGAAGTGGCTTGAGTTCAATTGGGCCGATCCACGGAAACCAAAGGGTATCCGTCTTGCCGTTGATGTAGACATCGGGGGCGCTGTACTTGTCGGTGAAAGCGAGCTCTGCGCGCTGAGCCTCGTTCAACGAGGAGCCGTCACCCTTGGGGCGCTCGACGAGCTCTTGAGGGCCCGAAGAAGGCACATTCTCTTCAGTCTTTGCAGGAGCCATGATGCTGGATAGATTTGATCAAGAGACGGTTATGGAAAAAGGTCAAGTGCCTGCCAAGCGAACAAAGCAATCAGCGGGCCGTTCCTCATGGATGGGGCTTTAATATGTAGAGAAGACCCTGGGGCAAACTCTTGCGGAGCTCTTGAGGGGGATGACTATTGATAGTGAGGCGATTGGCTAACCCACCGGACATTGAAACGGGATCGTCTCGGTCCTACTGCCAATTCGAGGGTTAGACAGACTAGCTGAGGCCAACGGCAATTAAACCCGTCCACCGCCTATACTATACATAGCTCCAACGGTTTCCCAGAATCTAGGGGTCCAGCAGCTTCAAACCGCTCTCACTGAGAGCCATCTACGCGTGAGTGACGAGCCAAAAACACACCATCAGGCCTCGCCTCCGTACAAAGACGGATCTCATCCCTGATGATCTGCCACTCTTCAAAGCATTAAAATTTTAACCTGCAAAGGCACAGGCCAGTGAGACCCTGGACTGGTCCACTTGCACTAGAGTTTGGTGCTTGTTAAGTCTGACAAAGAATGATGCGACTGGTCGGAATGTAACCACGGAGAGCCGGTAGGCGATGATAGCCCCCGCGTTTGCGCGTTTGCCGGACGTTCCTGTCTCCGGGACTAGGAAACACCCTAAGGTCAGGCACTAGCATAGTGCTGGAGCACCTCGTCCTGCGGCCACCTCCGACTCAACATGTGCGACATTTCCTTCTCCCGCCCCATAGCATCTGTTTTCCTCATACGATTTCTTCTTTTTGCAAAGTGAGCTTACCATTCGCTGTCACTGGTCTCCAAATCTCGTCCGGTACAGTTGCTACAAAACTTCATCCTCCGGCCTCCAAGTCCAAACTTTGATCTTCCATGTAAACACTCGGCCGTGCTGTATGAACAGCACCTCAAGAGTTAAAGGCTGGAATGGGTGGAGACAGTTTTAAATTATCCTACACAGCCCTGCGTGAGACTGATAGTTTTTATTAGCTTGATAGTGCTTATTTCTTGTCAGTGGATGCTATTGCGTCATGTTTTTTGGCAAGACCCTAAGAGTTCCATCCATTACCAAGTTACCAGGACGGCAGTCAGTCTGAGGTTCAAAATAGCTCTCATCTCCAGTACTCTAATTTAACTAACGTAATAACACAGTTTCTTACTTTAACAAAAAAACACGATTTATTCACAATTTAAGCATTATATATATCCCAATACTCACACAATTACCAATATTAACTTTATCATAAGAAAGGCCGGCCTTCCTTATACATCAGAAAACCTTATTTCTCCATCACTATATATTTAGGTCCTACTTTCCAACCATAAGAAAATACACCTCAACAACAACAATCCCTCAAATTCAAGATGGCCACTTTCTCAATCTGTGCTATCATTGAAAGAGAATACGTTATGGATAGGGGAATTGCTAGACATATGGGAGAACCTGTATAAGGAAATTCCCAGAGTATAAGTTAAAGGGTGACTCATAGAGCTGTGCTGTTAAGGTTATTTGGAAAGTTAATATGGCGTTAGAAGGTTCGGTGGAATACAGGATAAAAGTTAACAAGTAAAGAGTCAAAAAACACAGAGAAGGTTTATGACACACACACAATTATTTTGAACACAATGATCTTCAGTATTTAAAAGGTTTTTGGTTATTCCTGAGCCTAGTTCCTAACTCATATGAAACTGAATCTGCACCTTTGCTTATCAAGCTCGACTGAGCCTCAACGGGAGAGGGGGGTTCAAGTCTCTCCAAAGAGCTGAGTATTTTCAACCGACCAGGGCGATATATCTTTAGGCTCTGATCGGCTCGATCCGTCCAGGCATTCCCTAAGCGGACGAGTGACTTGGTAAGTAGACCGGATAGGCTGCTGATAGACGGATAGGGTGTTGAAAAAGCATTAACTATCTATATATAAATATCAGACTTTTTGCTTATTCTATTTTAATAGATAGGAAATTAGAACTTTCCCGTATTATAATAAAAAAAATATATCCCGTTGTTAGTATAAAATAAGCCTCCGTCAGAGGCCTAATAGTAAGATCTTCCGGTGCATAACCGGTCGTCAAAACGGATAGGAAGTGACCAGGCGTATCGAGCCGATCAGAGCCTTAGAGTTTATTCCGCTAATCCACCACTTCGCAAACTCGCTGGCTGCAACATGAGAGGTCTTGATTCTGCCTCAACCAACCGTTGGCCTCCTCCACCTTCATGCCGCACTTGAGACATGGCGATGGAGATGCCTTATGAAGTACCCGTACCAAGTATTTTCCTTCTACCATGTTGTGCATGTATAGTTTATTCTTAGTCTAAGCTTATCTCAAAGTATGGGGGGTATAACCATGAGGCAAGGCAGCCCAGCCCGCAGTTACTCCGAAACATGACAAGTGTAAAGGCTGTGTTTAAAGCTGTGTTGCTTTAATCTATCCCTGCATAATATGACTGTAAGAAAATATGATACGCTTTCACGCAATATATACTCTAGTGTCTAGTATAAACCGCTCGATCTGCTACTTGAGAAATAACCCGACAAGCTACCACACAAGACCCAGAGAAAGTAGACATCATTTGAACCAAAACCATGAGCTATTAACTGCTCTAAGTTGTTATGTCCCTTTGAGAGTTACTTATCCAATGATAAAGCAAACCTTGGGTTTGGTCTCATCAACAGATATATCCTAATCGAAAGGTACTGAGAGAAGATGAGATGATTGTAGAATAGGCCAAAGTCTGGCAAAGTTCCATGCGAGGCATAACAAAGACGTCAATGGATTGATACGAGTTTTGCTGGATGGAATAATGCGTTGCCAGCCCCGATTAACTTGGTTGAGCGTCTCGATGTGTCTTTGTGGTGGGTTTGTTGAGACGCCGTATAGTACCCCTATCTCTAGCAGAAATAACAGACTTTCTTGGATGTGCCAGCTGCAACAAAGAGAGTTTCAGGTAAGTATCATCTGAGTTTTCGTTGCGGGCTTAGATGATATAGCAGACATGTGCCGGGAGGCAGGATGAATTGGTTTAATAATCAAGTTTATTCAGGAGCACGTCAACGCAAGTTCATTATGTTGATCGGGGTAACTCCATGTGTATGCAACGATTTCAAGACTACAATGTCTTTGGGAATCAACTTAAACTAACAGAACAACTACTCACTTCCGCTTGTTAAGGTTATTCATCTCGCGTGCGTGCTTGTAAACCAAGATCTTGGCTTCTGGCTCGTCCAAGTAAATCGTGTTTCCGTCGTCATGGTTCCTCCCATACGAGAACCCCGAGTAGCCAAACTGCCAGTACATGTCTGGCATCTTCTCTTGTACCTGAATACGCTGCCACTCGCCGAGAACTTGCACTCTTGTCTCTGGTCTGGTCGTGTTGTACTGGGCCTTGCGTGCCTCGGGTGTCAACCATCCATACTCCTCGTGGATCACGGGCTTGTTGACTTTTCGTGCTGCCTTGGCGTGGTCTCGGATCCATTGGCTGACCCAAGGGATTGTTTTGCTCCATGCTTCTGGATAAGAATGGAATGTGCCAAAGTCGACATTAGGAAGGGTGAGCTCGTGGTCAAAGTCACCTCCGTCAGCTCCGTTGTAAGCCCAGTCATCCGAGTCGCGGTTAAAACCTCCCTCGCCGCCCCATGTCACAAGATGATCGGGGTCGAGTTTCTTGATATAGGCCGTCATCTCCTCGATCCACTCGGTGATAGTCTCAGTGGTGCAGTGGTCGCTTCGTGGAAGGTTGCGGTTTCCATCGGCACCGCAGCGAGGCTCATTCGCGAGCTCCCAAGCCATGATGGCAGGCGAGCTCTTGTAGCGATCGACCATGGCCTTGATGTACTTCTTGAAGGCCTTCTTGATCTTGGGATCACGGTAAAACTAAAAGCTACGTTAGCACTCATCACACTTGAATCGAGAGACAACTCACATCATCGTGATACTTTCCCCCGAGATTCACGGTGTACACATCCATACCGCCATAGTCGGCCCAATTGTTAGTCAGAGCCACAATAAGCTTCATGTCGGTCTTCAAGGCCCCATTGACGACCTTATCGAACCCGCTTATATCAATCTTTGCCTTCCCGTTTTTCCACGTCTGCAGAACGACATTGGTTTCGCCGGCACCTTCTCCTCCATACCTAGGAAAACCTTGAGGGTCGGTAGTCGCGTTTCTGTCATTGAAACCCCAGGTACGCATGACATTTAAGCCTGCTTTCTTAGCTGCCCCAAGCCCACGTTCGACATCCTTCTGACTCTGGAGTGGTGTTGTCAGCATGCCAATAGTACGACAACTTGTACATCAGGCAACTCACGGGCTGGAATGGAAGATAATAAGCGTTGGAACCAGCGAAGTAAAAGTCTTTGCCATTGAGCTGGAACTTGTCACCCTTAACGGTAACGAACCCTTTCCTTGCTCCGGGGCGGGCCTCCGTTCCCAACATAGACACCGAAAGAGAAAGTAGCAAAGAAGTGTCCAGTCTCATGGTTTCGGTTGCAATACTGGACGGTATGTAGTACAATGAAAGCTGAGTTCACCAAAGCGTACCCCCGCTGCCCTTGTCCATATTTATACCATTATGTTTATGAACTGCTGTTCCTGGGGTCATGAACTCTCCTCTCCTAGTAGAGCACGGAGAGGTTACATCCGGAACGATTTAGCCTAGTGAATTTGGGAAGTTAATATGATTATCGGATCTGCGGGCCGTCGGGAGTATCAACCTCAAGGTGCATTGCGGGGTTGAAGACAGGGTCTTTGGGTGGTGGGCTTTTCTTTTGCCGGTCAAGTGATGATGTCGCGCGTGAATCAGGCTACAAATCTCGGACTTGGTACTGTATCTGTCATGATAGTAATGCCCGGGCTATAGGCTATAGTTGAGAGATCTGCATGGTCTGATGTATGCTTTTGAGCAGTGGCACTACCCGAGCATTCTGCTTGCGGGGGAGGCGTAGCACCGTCAAAGCTAAGACATTCTTGTATTTGCTGTTGAGCGATGACTCTGTCTATAGAGTTGAGGCATCTTGCCAACAAGGACATCCTATAGGTAAAGGGTTGATAGGCAGTCTACATAACTTGTTGCATGATCCAGTGGAAACACACAGCTGCATGTCTAGTCTATGTGCGAAAATGATCAGGGATATTAGATATAAGTGCAAGCGTCAAATCTACATAGCAGCCACAGCAACACACAGAGCTCCCAGAATTGGCCACGTTTTGGGCCATTGGCCTGCAGCGCTGCTTGCTTCAGCAGTAGCTGATGCACTGCTTGCTGCTTCAGTGTGGTCTTCCGAATCGGAGCTTGTCTCGGCAGCGTTGTTGCTCTCGAAGTCGGCACTCGCTGTTCCACTAGACTCTTCTTCAGAAGATGTCGCTGTTGAGGTCTCGGAATCGGTCTTGGAGGCGGCGGTTGTGGAAGAAGTCTCAGAGGCTGTCTTCATGGTCGTCTCAGAAGCGCTGGAGGTGTTGTCGCTATCCTTATCGTCTTTATCGTCCTTGTCGTCTCCTCCGTCATCCTTCTTGTCAAACTTGATGCTTTCGTAGGATCCCGAATTGTCGCCGTATTCATAGCTCTCGGCAGGGTTGAGGTTCTCGATCTTGATACTCTGCACCGTCATGGTGTATGGTGCGCCCTTGTAGTCAGTCTCTCCTCCAGCCCACTCGATGGTTCCTTCAGCATTGTCGGGGTCTCCTCCAGCCCAGATGCCGAGCTTGACACGCATAGGTGTCTGAGGGTAGTTCTCTCCACCGAGGGCGTCGGCAAACTTGAGCGTACGAACTGCCTCGCCGTTGATGTACCACTCGCAAGAATCCTTGGTCCAGTGGATCGTGTAGTTGTGGAACTCGGCCTGCGTTGCCGAAACTGGGAAAGTAGCGCTGCGAGTGTCTGCCGCGTCATTTCCTTTGCCATAGTAGTTGGTCTGGACGTCGCCATCACGACCTCCGAGCCATTCCCAGTCGCTGAAAGGTCAGTAAGTACTTAACCACCTATCAAATCGCCGTAATTAAACTTACATCTCGTCAAGAACATCTGAGAGTAGCACGACAGACGAGACAATTCCTGTTCCTGGCGCAGCCTTCAAGTGAACCTCCAAGCGACCGAAGAGCATGTACCACTTGCTTTGAATTGTAGGTGAATCGCCCTTCTTGTTGACGGAGAATTCAGCACCCGATGAGGTATACTTGACCTCGCCATGGCCGGTACCCTCCCAATTATCGTCATCAGCGCCTTTGGTGAAATCAACCGAGTACGTCGAAGAGGAGAGTCCATCGTCGGGTTTGCAAGCTGACACAAAATTTAGCAAAACTATTGAAAAGTCCAATTCGACATATGACTTACACTTCTTCATAGGGTTGCAGTCACTGTAGGTCTGAGCTGTGGCGGTAGCAATAAGACCCGCTGCCAGGGCGATCTTGGACCACGCGGAATGCATCGTGGACAGTGCGGGCGGACCGATTAGGTAAGTTGTAAGATTAATAAAAAGAGGTAAGAGTTTAATATAAAACGGATGAATGAAAAAAAGAATGCAACACTGGTTATTCAGCTGCCCAGTACAGTACACAGTTGCAAAGACAGCATTCGGTAAGTGGGAGATGACATAGTAAATATAAAAATCGTGCTGCAAATCTCTTCAGCTCGCATTCAGCTGTCGGTTCCAAACTCTGATAAGCAACAAAAGGGGCCTTTGGGAGATGGGAGATGATGATTGTCACCGTCTTGACCCGCCTGCACCAGGTTTGTTGCGTAACGACATCCTTGTCTGTGGAGACTAGAGAGCCCTGACGCGTAATTAAAGAGTGGAACTTGTCCGTACTTTGGAGCTGATTCGACGATCTTGGATACGAGATCGGACGGCTTGTACCATTTTATCGGAGCTCGGTCTGCTTCAGACGATCTAGCTGAGTGATCTGATGCTGGCTGAAGCTTTCTGGCTCCTCAGCTCGACAAAACTGCCAAGTGAGTGAGACACCAAATCCGTGTCATCATCGACTCGGCTTGCCCTGGCGATCCACCAGCGGCGGGTCTCTGTTGGTTAGCGTGCCCGTTTATCCAGGTACGGAATTCTCCCTTCAGCTCGTAAGATTTTATGAGACTCGTTCGGGTAACTCGAGTTGAAACCTTGCCGAGTCAATGGACAAGGATGCAAGAGTGTCATCTGAACTCTATTCCGTTGCACTCGTGATGGTAAACATGCTGTCTCTGTCACCAATATGCTATTAATACAACTGCCCATATTCGTCCTTTAACGAGGTGTTTAAAGAGTTTTCCAAAATTACTGTGTTTTTACTATGCAATTGTACTCAATCTCTCCTTTCTTAACCGCGTGTTGTGTCGCGGCTGTAGATCTAGGGTAATATTGTGCGTGAACGCGTCAACAATTGAGACATTTATAAACACCAAGAAATGCTAGTGTTTCAGTTTGCATGATTCTGTCTAGAAACATCTTTACAAGTTGTCCAACCTATGAGCCCTGGCCATGGGCAACAGCAGTCAGCCATACCCCTAACTCAATACCGAGCTGTGCCGCTTGATCCAGCATGATAAGATGACCTGCCATGTCAATTACCACAATTTCCCGCGCTTTCAGTGCGTTCCCCAGCCTATTAGCAATTTCGACTGGCAGCCACTTGTCGTTAGCTCCCCAAATAACTTTGACCGGCAACTTTTCTCCGACTTCTCCGTATCTCTCTTCCAAATTCTCTGTCGTTCTCGAATTGGCCTGACACAATTCCCTGATGAAGGCTTTATTCCCGCCATCTCTTAGCCACGGCGCTTTGAGCATCTCCATAGTTTCTTTTGGTAAGTCGTAGTATGCAGCATCGCGAATGTAGCTCTCCAGTATACCTTCAAATGCTGTATCGGGCAGCTGTTCAAAAAGCTCAGGGTTGTTGGCAATGACCTTGAAAAGAGGCTGCCCAAACGGCCCAATTGCCACGACGTCAATCAGACAAAGGCTTGCATAGGGCAAGTCATGCAAAAGGTAACCTCGTAGACTGACCAGGCCAGCATTATCGTGAGCCACGATGTGAGCATTCTGGTGAGTCCAGTCAGCTTGCCAGGATTTGAAAAGCGCCGCGTAGACCTCGGCTTGGCGCGCGAGATTCCTGTCGTACTCTTCCACCTGGCTTGAGCTGGCGTTTGTGCCAGGCAATTTTGATTCTGCGGGGGTATCTCCGAATCCTGGTCTATCAAAGAGATAAACGTGAAAGTGGCGTGATAAGCAGAGGGCGAAGGGCACCCAGACGCGAGATGACCACGGAGTGCCATGGATGAGAATGACAGGCGGAGATTTGGGGTCACCCAAGGAGCCCCATTCCACATCGTAGCTGTGTGTTGAGGTTTTGTAGTGGAAGGACTGAGTCAATGTCGTAGGGTCATTTTGTGATGATGCCATCTTGGATAGCGCTTGGAGTTTGCCAAGAGGTAGCCGAGAAGAGTAGTGTTTTAGAATCGGGTGATTGATGACTGTGTAAAGACAACGTTGGGAGGTAAGAAATGTACACACTGGAGTTAGATGCCAGGATGGATATTTATACAGACTTTGCTGACTTGGGTTGATAAGAAATAAACGAAAATTGAGTTGGAGGTGTCATGGCCAAATGATCAACCCCGCGCCTTTATTTTGACGTGGTGACAACAAGAAGAAGAACAAGACCCTGCTTTGGCGAAGTATTATAACAGTACAAACTCTACAATACTTTAGTCGAGCTCGCTGAGTATCGATTACTATTTGACTATCAATCTAAACCAGACTCACCTCAAGCTTTGAAATTACCCTTGTGTATTGGGTAACGTGCATGATAAGCGAGTGCTCCAGACAAGCGAGTGCTCCAAAAATCCCTCAACCTACACTATCACTATTCAATCAGATATTTCTCAACAACCTAATATGCCAGAGTCTTCAAATGAAGCTAAGATTATTCTTGCCCTTTAGGCCCTCCAGAATGACCTAAAATTAAGTCTTCGAAAGGCCGCAGCTATATATCATGTTAACCGCTTTACCTTAAGTCGCCGCCGGCATGGCATTCTTTTAAAGCGTGATACTCTCATAAAGTTACGGTTATTATCTGATTAGGAAGAGGATATAATAGTCCAATTCATCCTTGACTTAGATTCGCAAGGATTTCCCTCACGACTATTATATATGGAAGATATCGCGAATTCTTTGTGTGCCAACCGCGGCGTGCCACCTGTCGGCAAGCGCTAGGCTCATAACTTCATCAAGCGACAACTAGAGCTAAAGACATATAAATTTCGCAGATATGACTATTAGAGAGCTAAATGTAAAGATCTGACTATTATTTATAGCTGGTTTTGCCTTATAGAGAATATAATCGCAAAATACGGTATCCGATCAGATNNTTATGATGGGCGTAATTAAGCCCGGAATAGTCATCATAGGCTCCCATAGGCAAGGAAGACTAAAGCAAGTACAGCCTGGAAACCGCAAATAGATTACTGTAATCGAGGGGATTAATGCGGAAAGTCAATTGATCCTACCATTTATTATTAGTGCAGGCAAGGATCATCTTACAAATTGGTACTAAGAATGTGACCTCCCCGGCGATTAGGTTATTACATTGAGCGAAAATGGATGGACTAATAATAATCTGGGTCTTAAGTGGCTAAAGCACTTTAATCGGGCTACAGCTAAGCGAACGAACAGTCGCTATCGCCTCTTAATCCTTAATGGTCACGAAAGTCACCACTCCGTTAAATTCGAGGAATATTGTAAGGAGAATAAGATTATTACGCTCTGTATGCCTGCTTATGCCTCTTATCTACTTCAGCCTCTTGACGTAGGATGCTTTAGGCCGCTAAAAAAGGCATATAGTCGACAAATAGAGCATCTGATTAGATGCTCTATAACCTACATTTCTAAGACTGAGTTCTTTCCTGCCTTTCACACCGCCCACCAAGCTGCTATTACAGAAAGCAATATCAAGGGAGGTTTCCGAGGAGCTGGGCTTACTCCCTTTGACCCAGAAAATGTTATCTCAAAGCTTAATGTACAGCTACAGACTCCGATGCCTCCCATAGAGGTCACGATACCATCGACCCCTTGGACTATAAGGACCCTAAAGACAGTACTAGAGGCCCAATCGCATTCTAAGTATCTGTAAGGAAGGATTAGAAATCATAAGAGCAGCTCCCCTGAGTCAATAATTGAAGCCGTAAAGCATTTTGAGAAGGCAATAACTATTCTTATAGATAAGATGGTCTTACTATATGATAGGAATTAACAACTTAAACAATAAAATAAGACAGTAGGGCGACGCCGGAGGGGAAAAAGGACTAAAGTACAGAAAGAAGGGCCTTTAACTATAGGGGAAGCATTATAAGCAATTGAATAGATAGATATTAATGTGTAGATAACAGCTGAATCCTCAAGAGGTGGTCGCAGAAGGTCATAAGGATTAAAGCCTCGGCAATATAGTATTTACGGAAAGACTGGGCATACTGTAAGAACCTATTAGGAGGCAATTGAGGTCAGTAGGGAATAGGATTGTAATTAATTTTAATTGATCGGATAGGTTGTGGTATTTTTATTACTCTTTTTGAGTCTTTAGGTATAGATTGGTGGAGCACTCGCTTGTCTGGAGCACTCGCTTATCATGCACGTTATCTCCTCACCAACAAGGATGATATAAGCTACGCCCTTCAAATGACAGCAGAAATAACAACCCTTTGTGGCGACTAGACACCTATACCTCACATATCCTTTCATCACCAAATCATTATAAAGGCGCATGAGATCATCATTGTCTTGCGTCACTCAAGTCCTACAGAATGTCGACCACCACGGCTGTTCAACTTGAAGCCCTGGGCAACAGTACCAACTACGACCAGAATGCAGCCAGCACGTCATTAACAGGTCTCCGTCCCACACGAGCAGGTCTTGCTGAACAATCTGCCTCTAACAACCAGCATGACTCCGATGATCCAGCCCTCGAAGCCTCTCGTATCGCCGACAGCACCGTCCCTGATGGAGGCTACGGTTGGGTTGTTATTTGTGCCTGCGCAGTCGTGGCCTGGTGGGTTATTGGGCTCAGTTACGTCTGGGGCGTCTATCAACGGGCTCTGATTGAGCGAAACGTTGGTTCACCGCTGCAATTGTCCTTTTGCGGCTCACTATCGCCGGCTGTCATGGCCACCGTTGGACTCGCCGTATCAAGAATGCTACGCTCTTTTGGTACTCGCAAACTCAGCTTCGCGGGCATCGTCCTTATGGCACTTTCTTTGATCGGTGCAAGCTTCGTAACAGACCATCTTGTCGGCTTGTTCTTTCTTCCCGGAGTGCCTTTGGGACTCGGGATGAGTGGTTGCTTCATGTCCTTCTCTGTCCTACCAGCGCAGTATTTCAAAGAAAAGAGGGGGCTGGCAAATGGGATAGTCTATGCTGGTGGTGGCTTTGGAGGAGCCATAATGAGCATCGCCACTGACTCAATCATTGAAAAGCACAATATTGAGTGGGCTTTCCGCATCACAGGCTTTCTGGTTGCTGCCACGGGTCTTCCAGCTGCGTGGCTCTTTAAGGAGAGGACACCCCTTGCAAGGACCGGAATTGTCGACTGGAGACTCTTTCGTCAGGCCAACTTTGCACTTCTTTTCTTCGCTGCTGGAATTGGCATCTTTCCTCTCCTCGTCCCGCCATACTTTCTTCCTCTTTACTCACGCTCTATGGGTCTAAGTACGGCAACAGGTGCCGGATTGGTGGCTGGATTCAGTTTCTCTTCAGCCGTGGGACGCATCATGAGTGGCTATCTCTGCGATATTCTGGGCCCTCTGAACACGCTGGGTGCATTCTTTCTCGGAAACTCTCTCACTATGCTCGCTCTTTGGCCAGCTTCGACGACACTTGCACCGCTTGCAGTCTTTGCTGTCTTGAACGGACTAATGAATGGCGGCTTCTTCTCATCTATGCCGACTGTTGTTGGCAATGTGTTTGGATCCGCGCGTGTGTCAACGGCAATGGGAATGGTAATTGCTGGCTGGGTAGCCGGTTATCTTTTTGTAAGTTGCAAATCTTCCGTTGACACATCATCAAATGCTAATGTGCTTAGGGATCACCCATTGCAGGATTTCTCCTTGACACACATGGTGGTGCGGATGAAGGATTGGCCCCTTATCGACCGGCCATGTTCTATGCTGGGTCGATGTCAGTGGTCGCGACCATTCTGACAGCAATCTTACGCTTTAGAATCAGTAGACAACCCTTGGCGAAAGTGTAATAGCTTGATCGTCTTGACGCTATGTTAGACACAACTGGGGGGAGGAGTTTCTGGTTATAAGTTAGAGAAGAACGAGTAGTTCGATATCCAATCTGACCTTTATGTCCAGAACTTTATGACTACTGATGAATAACTACTTTGAAGGAGAGAAAAAAGTTGTTAGGGAGGACTTGGTCGTGGCCCAAGCATCTACGCTGCTTCGATGTCCTTCGCCAACTCTTACAATTTCGCGATGCTGTTCAGCAGATAACCTTCCACGCCATATTCTTCAAGGTAGTCCCTTTTCTCTTTTAAACCATTCAATGAAATTGTAGCCCAATCTTCAGTCCTGCCTTTACGCTTCCTTTCCCAAGCCAACTTCTGATAATACATCATATTTCGCTGCTGCTTGTTTGGCCATCCAGTTTTGAAGACGCCTACGTCAGCATCTCTTCGCACCCACCTGTTTGGTACTACTTTGGGCAACTCATGTATCAGCGATTTGATCTTCTCCCGCGCTTGTAGGAATGGGATAAAACTGTCATGTTTCCTAGCTTCCATCGAGCCAGAGAAATGCCACCGTTGACTAGGGTGTAAATGATGGTAAAGTGTGGGTAGACATATGATAATGATTCAGTGTTCGACGCGTCAAACTCAGTCGCGTTTCCCTGTAATCTTCGCGGTGTAGATCTTGCAATACAATGGCCATCGTGGCAAATGAGCCAAGGACGTGTTAATTGAGCCATTATTGGCTGTTTCGCAATGCGCAGTCGGCCCATTTCATGCCAAGTCACGAGCTCCCGCGTTCGACCCGTGGCCTGGCCAAGGCACATCAGGCGAGTCCGTCTTTCGGTCGACGCGTAGTGAGCGTGTTTCTTGGAGCATTTGACGGCATTGACCAGGGCTTGGAGCTTTGACAGTGAGGCCATTCGCGCCTTGTTCGTCACAGTCAGGCCAACTCTCGGTCAATTATCTTATATGTGTCAAATAACTTAACGTGCGCGTGTATCAACATCAAATAGTCCATAAATAAAGTCTGAGCTATCTCAAAAAAGCATTGCACCTCTTCATCTCGAACACAACAAATACATTTGATCCCATACGTTAATAAAGCCTTTCTACTCACCCTTCCACGTATCAAGAGATCCAACAACAATCGACTATGTCTTCCAACATTGGCCTTGTGGACGAATATCTCGCCAAGGGAACTTGGAAGACAGCTGAAAACGCAAACTCAACCTATTCACACCAAGGACTCATGCAATATGTCTCCAACCAGATCATCTCGCAGTATTGGCTGGAGAAGGTCTACACCGATGAGATCCGGCAATACGACAATGAGAATCGCTTTCACATCCATGATCTTGGATTCCTTAGCGCCTATTGCTCCGGCTGGAGTATTGAGGACATTCTTCTCCAAGGTTTTGGTGGTGTCGAGAACAAGATCCAGTGCCGACCTGCTAGGCATCTAAACACTGCCCTCAATCAAATTGTGAACTTTCTTTTCACCTTGCAAGGTGAACTGGCCGGAGCTCAGGCCTTGTCTAGCTTTGACACGTACCTTGCGCCTTTCATCCGTAATGATAACCTCTCCTACCTTGACGTCTTCAAGTATGTGCAGAGCTTTGTCTACTCTCTCAACGTCCCAACTCGAAGCGGGTTTCAAGCCCCATTTACCAACCTCTCCCTGGACTTGATCTGTCCAAAGCGACTGGCTGATCAATCTGTCATCATCGGCGGCGAGCTGCACTCAGAATGGGTCTACAGCGACTTCCAAGAAGAGATGGACATACTCAACAAAGCCTTTGCTGAAGTCATGATGCAGGGCGACGGTAACGGAAATATCTTCTCCTTCCCTATCCCGACTTACAATGTCTCCGATGGGATTGACTGGGAGTCGCCGCGCTGGCAGTCCATTTGGGAGATGACAGCCAAATATGGCGTCCCGTACTTTGCCAACTTTGTCAACAGTGATCTTGATCCTGAGGACTTTAGGTCCATGTGCTGCCGCCTGAGACTCGATCTTAGCAAGCTTCACTGCAGAGTCGGCGGACAGTATGGTGCAAGCCCGTTGACCGGCTCTATTGGAGTTGTCACTATCAACCTGCCCAACCTTGCTTACCGGTCCAATGCTTCCAAAGATGCTTTCATGTCTGAGCTATCAAACACTTTACGGGTAGCAAGAGACTCTTTGGAAATCAAAAGGAAGCTCGTGGATGCCAACTCGGCTCTGTATCCCTACGCTGCGCACTATCTGTCGGCTACCAAGCATCGAACCGGTTCATACTGGACCAACCACTTTAGCACAATCGGAGTCAACGGCATGAATGAGGCTTTAGCTGCCTTGCTTGGTGAAGGCATCGGTGAGGAGAAAGGCTTTGCTCTCGAAGTTCTGGACTTTATCAAAGACCAACTCCAAGAGCTCCAGAAGAATACAGGCAATCTCTACAACCTGGAAGCCAGCCCTGCAGAAAGCACCTGCTACAAGTTTGCCAAGCGCGATAAAGAGCTCTTCCCAGATCGCGAGATTCCCACTTTCTACACCAACTCAACAATGCTCCCTGTGGACACGACGGAAGATCTCTTTGAAGCAATGGGTCATCAAGAGGACCTTCAGTGTTCATACACGGGCGGCACTGTCTTCCATGCTTTTCTAGGCGAGCAGCTGCCGAGTTGGAAGTTGGCTCGGGACTTGATCAAGACGCTGACGGCGCGTTTCCGCATCCCGTATATAACTCTGACGCCCACCTTCAGTATCTGCCCAACGCATGGTTACCGTGCAGGTGAGCAGCCAGCATGTTCAGCCTGCGGTGAGCTGTGCTTGGTATACTCTCGAATTGTTGGTTACTTCCGTCCTACGAGAGATTGGAACAGAGGCAAAGCAAAAGAGTTTACGGCTCGCAAAGTGTATAAGTACGAGACAGGGCTTGAACACCCAGACGCTAACCGCAGTCTTGGAGAGTTGGAGGCTGAAGTCGCGGCTATTGAGGATCTGCCTGTTGCGGGATACATCAAGAGCACACTGAGTGACTACCCAGGCAAAATGCAAGCGTCGGTAATGTTTACATCACGCTGCAATCTGGCGTGTCCTTGGTGTCACAATGGCCCGCTTGTTCAAGGAGAGTGTGAAGATGTCGCGATTCTGGACATTTTTCGCCATATCACCTCTACGTCGCACAGATGTCTGGTAGTTTCTGGTGGCGAGCCGACAATTCACAAAGGCTTGCTTCCCTTCCTGCGAATTCTCAAGAAGGCAGGAGTCAGCGTCAAGCTTGATTCGAACGGGACTTCACCGGACGTGCTGAAGCAAGTATTCGCAGAGAAGCTCGTCGACTTTGTCGCCATGGATATCAAGTGTGCTCTAGAGAACTACAAGAGAGTCACAGGTCGAAAGGTCAAACCGAGACTTCTCGAGGCTAGCATTGACCTTATCAAGAACAGCGGAGTGCCGTATGAGTTCCGCACGACAGTTGTACCATCTCTGATGGACATAGAGGACCTCTTTGAAGCGAAACGTTTGTCGGGTCAGAAGCTGACAATGCAACGATTTCGGAATGGTGAGACTGTTCTTGATGAGAAGTTCCGGACCTTTCAGGAACATACAGACGAAGAGTTTAATTTGCTGGTTGCTCAAGTTGTGTAAAGGACATACTATGGAGTTGGCTTTGTACGAATATATACTTATTCGGTAATATTTACCTTATAACAGATACTAGTCTCTCCTCTTCAGTAGTTTGATATACCTTTGCCATTGCCACCTGAGCTTCATGTTTCTACAGTTGGCATCGGTCCAATGCTTTCCCTAGCGCCTGCTACTAACTGGTTTGCCCCTCAAGCGCCCCTGCTCTGGTAGCAATTACTAAACCAGCATGATCGTCATCAAGGACTATCTGAGCAGTTGAAGATAGCCGCAAGCATTGATGGCTTCCCAGTACCTTACCATCACGAGCCCAAACTAGTTAGAAGGTGCTTATGAGCGGGATTCTCTCCGGCTGTAAGCACCTGGGCAATCGACATTTATTCGTGCGGGCTAAAGGTTGCTGGCCTTCCGATCATTGAGGTTGTATCCGAATGTCGACTCTCGTCATGTGATAGGTGGAGAAATTATATGCGCCGCATAGCTTGCCTTGCAACAGCATTGGCAACTGGGAGCGTGACTAGGCCGAATACCATCCAAGTCCGACTTTTCGGATTTGTTGTTAGTTGGTTATGATGGCTGGGTTTATACTAGATGGGCCATGACAAATACTATATAAAGCAGGACATGTCCAGTGCTCTTCCAGATAGTTCAAGACGTTGGCCTCCTCAACCAAGACACTCAACATGCACGCCAACTATTTAAAACTAGCGACAGCATTGTGCGTGTTTGCCACCACCTCTGTCTCTGCAGCTGACACCACTTATGACTTTACACTGCAACTCCCAGGCCAGCAACCATCATGGGCCCAGAAGCTCTCTCCAAATCTAGCAGGTTTCAGCATCGAGATGGATCGTTGGCCGGATTGGGCAGGCTACGAGATAGGAAAGCCAAATAAATACACCAACCAGATTTTGCTCAACCTCGGAGAAAGGACCGGCCATATGCCGTTCCTGCGCGTTGGAGCTAACTCCCAAGACAGAGCTACCGTCGACCTGAACGTCAGGGTCATGAAGTCAACCTTTCCGAAGCCCACTGAGAATGTCCCCAACCCCGAAGCAGATCACATCTTCATCGGAAGGGACTTCTACGCTCTTTCAGGAAACATGCCTCCAGGTACACAGTTCATGTGGGGGCTCAACATGAAGATGTTAAATATGACTGAGACGAAAGCTCAAGCTTCGCTTTTGGCTGAAACATTCCAGGGTGCTCGCTCCAGATTGACCAAGCATGTTCAGCTCGCCAACGTGGAATTGGGCAACGAACCCGACTTCTGGGGTGTCACTCGAACTGGTGTCCAAGGACCTTACGGCCCTGGCTGGACCATTGCCAATTACACAGCTACTTGGGCTAAATTTGCAAAGGCCATCAGCTCCAAGATCCAACTTGGCAGTCGGGATTCAAAAAAGCCTACACTGTCCCCTGGAGGTTTCACTGGCTTCAACGCGCCTGAGTGGACACCGGAAGGATCACTGATTGTGGGTTTGTTAGATGACTCTGGCCTCAAGAACAAGATCACCCAGTTCACCGAGCATGCATACTCGGGCGGTTTTAGTCCACGCAGAATCGTCAATCCAGGAGACTTGATGAATAAACTGTACGTTCGCGGAAATATGACTACACGGACCAATGGGCGGAACGCTGTCCGCTCTGCCGGCTTGCAGTACCTTCTGGTATGTACCGCGGTCACTTGGACAATGAGTACCAATTGCTGACCGCATTTGTAGGCCGAAACAAACTCGTACGCAAAGTGAGTGAGCGAGTACGGAGGTGACTGTACAGCTTTAACAATCCTTGTAGTCACGGCCAGCCTGGGCTCAGTAATACAGTTGAAAGCGCACTCTGGGCCGCCGACTGGCTACTTCTGGGTGCATCACTCGGAATCGAACGACAGTATTTCCATCACGGGGTGGGCTTCAGATACAACACCTTCCAGCCAACCGATGAGTCTGACGATGGACTCAATATCACTCATCCCCATATCCTTCCTTCCTACCATGCCTTCCTTATTGTCAACGAGGCCATAGGAAAGTCTGACAACGCCTTTGTTGCTGAGCTACCTACAACCAACATTACACTAGCGGCATACGGTATATGGGAGAAAAACCAGCTGAAACGCATTGTTGTCTTGAACACTCAAGTCCATCTTGGCCAGGGCGAGAAGCCGAGCATCAATGTTAACCTTGCGGGCATCGACGCCCCCAAACAATTCAAGACCAAGCTTTTACGCGCAGAGACTACCACCTCTTCTACGGGAGTGTAAGTTTGACCTGTGCGGGGTTCGTATATTTACTCATGGCTAACTCGACATAGCACCTGGGGTGGGCAAAACTTTGAGACATTGTCTGGCAAGCCGGAGGGCAAAGTCAGAGAGGAATGGGTCAAGGGGGGTTCTTTTAACTTGCCAGCATCTTCAATTGCATTGGTGACGTTTGGCAGGTAACAGGAGAATTTGTAAGTTATCTACACAACAGATGGGTATATATTTGTGGTGAACTCTCATACAGCTGCTACTTTGGACCGGATTGAGTACATCAGGGCCTCGTTTTTTCCTCGCCAGTTTGGTGGTGGTGAGCTAAGTGGGTGGTGGTGTTTGGCTAATCATGTGATCGTAACGTGCATGATAAGCGAGTGCTCCAGACAAGCGAGTGCTCCACCAATCTATACCTAAAGACTCAAAAAGAGTAATAAAAACACCATAACCTATCCGATCAATTAAAATTAATTACAATCCTATTCCCTACTGACCTTAATTGCCTCCTGATAGGTTCTTACAGTATGCCCGGTCTTTCCGCAAATACTATATTACCGAGGCTTTAATCCTTATGACCTTCTGTGACCACCTCTTGAGGATTCAGCTGTTATCTGCGCATCAATATCTATCTATTCAATTGTTTATGATGTTTCCCCTATAGTTAAAGGCCCTTCTTTCTGTACCTTAGTCCTTTTTCCCCTCCGGCGTCGCCCTACTGTCTTATTTTATTGTTTAAGTTATTGATTCCTATCATATAGTAAGACCATCTTATCCATAAGAACAGTTATTGCCTTCTCAAAATGCTTTACGGCTTCAATTATTAACTCAAGGGAGCTACTCTTATGATTTCTAATCCTTCCTTGCAGATACTTGGAATGCAATTGGGCCTCTAGCACTGTCTTTAGGGTCCTTGCAGTCCAAGGGGTCGATGGTATCGTGACCTCTACGGGAGGCGTCGGAGTCCATAGCTGCATATTAAGCTTTAAGATAACATTTTTTGGGTCAAAGGGAGTAAGCCTAGCTCCTCGGAAACCTCCCTTGATATTGCTTTCTGTAATAGCAGCTTGGTGGGCGGTGTGAAAGGTAGGAAAGAACTCAGTCTTAGAAATATAGGTTATAGAGCATCTAATCAGATGCTCTATTTGTCGACTATATGCCTTTTTCAGCGGCCTAAAGCATCCTATGTCAAGAGGCTGAAGTAGATAAGAGGCATAAGCAGGCATATAGAGCGTAATAATCTTGTTCTCCTTATAATATTCCTTAAATTCGACGGAGTGGTGACTTTCATAACCATCAAGGATTAAGAGGCGATAGCGACTGTTCGTTCGCTTAGCTATAGCCCGATTAAAGTGCTTTAGCCACTCGAGACCCAGATTATTATTAGTCCATCCATTTTCGCTTAATGTAATAACCTAATCGCCGGGGAGGTCATATTTTTGGTACCAATTTGTAAGATGATCTTTGCCTGCACTAATGATGAATGGTGGGATCGATTGACCTTCCGCATTAATCCCCTCGATTATAGTAATCTATTTGCGGTTTCTAGGCTATACTTACTTTAGTCTTCCTTACCTGTGGGAGCCTATGATGACTATTCCGGGCTCAATTACGCCCATTATAAAGCCGGTCTCATTAAAGTTCCAGATATCATCTGATCGGATACCGTATTTCGCAATTATATTCTCTATAAGGCGAAACCAGCCATAAATAATAGTCGGATCTTTACATTTAGCTCTCTAATAGTCATATCTGCGAAATTTATGTGTCTTTAGCTCTAGTTGTCGCTTGATGAAGTTATGAGCCCAGCGCTTGCCGACAGGTGGCGCGCCGCGGTTAGCACGCAAAGAATTCGCGATATCTTCCACATATAATAGTCGCAAGGGAAATCCTCACGAATCTAGGTCAAGGATAAATTGGACTATTATATCCTCTTCCTGATTAGATAATAACCGTGACTTTATGAGAGTATCACGCTTTAAAAGAATGCCATACCGGCGGCGACTTAAGGTAAAGCGGTCAATATAATATATAGCTGCGGCCTTTCGAAGACTTAATTTTGGGTCATTCTGGAGGGCCTGAAGGGTAAGAATAATCTTAGCTTCATTTGAAGACTCTGGCATATTAGGTTGTTAAGAAATATCTGATTGAATAGTAATAGTATAGGTTGAGGGATTTTTAGAGCACTCGCTTGTCTGGAGCACTCGCTTATTATGCACGTTATCCTAGAAGAATTCTTGCTTACGTGATGTAATATTCTGCCATTGTTGACCGCCAGTTGCTCCCAAACTGGAATCTCAAGACCTTGACAATGACGCTTCAACAACAGCCGAATCAACCAATATTATGGCCTCTTTACGTGGTAAAGGTGTTACGCCTGGTATAGTGCTACCTCCGCCATCAATGTTATCTCGTGCGCCATCGAGCCCATGTGATGATAAGCCAGCTTCCAATAACGGCAGTGGTACTGACGATGCTCTTGCGGTTACTCAAATTCTTGAAGCATCAGGTATTCCATGTTGCCTAGTAGGGGTATCTGCCCTCATTTTCTATGGTGCTGCTAGAGTCCGTCCGGTATGCAGACCCTAATACCTTGTCCTTGTACTATCGACTGATGGTCTTGCTGACTGCTTCTCATTGATTCATCAGGATTGGGAAATCTGTGTTCCAACAGAACTCGTCGATAAAGCTGCACAGCTATTACAGACAGAACCACACTTGGACAAATACTCTCTCATAGAGCCCTGGCCATACCCAAGCACGTCACTTTTGCACACCTATCATCGTTTTAAAAGCAGGGGCACCGACTTTTACTTCATCCTGATTCCTGCGCAAGATGTACATATAGTTTGCGAGCCCTCTAATATCACGCGCAGTCTCAGAGGGTTACCCTATCCTAAGCTTGATGTTTTCATCCAAAGTTGTTTAGATACTCGCAACGAGCTTCAACTTTGTGACGTTGTCGATGGGACCGACCTGCCCGAAGAATGGGGAGAGGAAAACCTCCAACTTGACGGGTATAACGATGTTGAATGGGCTAAAGACATGAACAGACGAGGTCGAGAATTTAAGAATGGGAAATTTGCCCACTGGGGTCCTTTTGCCTGGAGTGCCCCTAAAAGTAGACGGGAAATGTGGCAGTCCAAAGTACGGACAAAGAAAGATCGACTCGACTGGACAAAGCCCAGTAACATATTCCTTACTCAGTACCGCATTGCAGGCGATCCGCAACCATGGACTATTCTGTCAGACAAATACTGAGCATGTGGCCTCCTACGACTAAATAATATGAAAGAATGTAGCTGTAGCTTACGGCACCTCTTATTACATTGTTCTCAAGTCTGCATGTCATTCTACCCCGAGTCACAGCTTCCTATAAGCATCAACGGCCATATCCACCTTCATCCACAAGTCTGATTCTAAGTTGCTGCTTAACGAGACTTGTTAAAAAAGACTAAATAATATCTCAAAATGATGGCCACCCCCTCCACTCTCAAAGTTTCTAACCAAGGCTGAGGGTTCTCTTCATTTCCTTGTGCAGTGTCTTGCTGTTTTCCGATGCCTTGAAGACCTCGTAGAACTCTCGTCGCCAATCCTCTGATAGATATCCACTCCATTCCCTAATTGCTCTTCCATATGTTTGACAAAGGAAAACAAGATCCTGGTAGTCTGAATCCTTCTTCCTTGAAATCCATGTTCCCAACTTTCCTTCAACTTGCCAAGTCAGGAAAATCACGGGTACCTGCTCGCCTTGAGGTGTTCGAAAGCTCGGCCTGATCAACTCGAAAGAGTCTTCTTCTCCCAAGACTGGGGTACCAAGCTGGCCTGTGAGGTATCATTAGCTGTCATGTTACTTCACATCTTCAACGTGCCCATCAGCGTCGGCCATATGTACCTGAGAGAACAATGTCTGCACCCACAACTTGCCCACAATCTTCAATATCCACAAACAATCTTTCCTGGATGCTGCCAGTCATTTCATAGTACGATAAAATGGCCCTGGGAAAATATGAGTGACGATGCGTTCATCGTCAGGAAGTGTCTTACCAGGGAAAGGGGGCTAAGGTTGCCCTGATTTGGCCAATGTTATCTGACAATACAAGAAGATCGAGGTCACTGGTTTCACGTCGGGACCCTCGAAGCCTAAGGGCCCAACCTCCAAACCAAGCGTGGTACTGGTTGTTAAATGCTCCTTGAAGCAGGGCGGCGGCCCTCGCCATCTGTTGCGAGTTTGCCAGAACGGCGTTGCGTTCGAGGTCTCTCAATTCCCTCGGTGATGTCTGACCAAAATACCTAGCCATGTTGAAGTTTTGGGATCAATAAGATAAGACAAGTGGCGAGTATCTTGATTGAGCCGTGGTATTAAGATTATTGTAAAATTGTCAGACTAGAACTTCGGAACCTCAGAACTTGACGATAGAGGTGACAAGTTTTATATAGATACACTGACGCCTGGTTTCCGATCATGCCTGATTGACTTAGCCGCCCGACTAGATAACATGCCCCTGGCCGCGCGACTAAAGTGGAGATTCCATAGGCCAAAGGCGATTATTCGAAACCCTCAGCCTTACATTGTCCCACTTCCACGACCACATATTTATTTTTATATGTGAATCTCGGCATTGGGGCCGTGGTGGTCCAATTTGTCATAAGAGTCCAAGCCTGTCAACCATTCAACGATTGGCGAACTGTAAGCGCGGCTATGTTGGAAATATTGAAACCATCTCATACCTGAGGGTATGCTAAGCCGTGTGATAGGCTGCGTATTTCAATTATCGTTCTATGTTTGGCCAAGAACAAACTTTTCATTTTGGGTAGCGAGTCGCGTCTTTGCTGACTTTGCACACCAGCATCTCGAGCTTCTACTCTCATCAACCTGCTCTCCCTGTTCATTCACCCCATCTTTATTCTCCTCGGTATCTCCATCCTCCTCATCTACGGCATAAACAGGCTCCATAGCATTGGCTTGAAAATAATGTCAATAACCTACGGATGCCCGTCTTTACTACTCGTTTTTGCGTAGAATTACAGAGCCTCTGCATAGAATTCCTGTACATTCATCTTGGATTCAATTGCATCTTCCTTGATACGGCTCAGTACTGTGGCATTAGATTCGGCCATTCACCGATAATTACACCAGTCTTCACACGTCCCTCAAAATGATAGCGTGCCCACATTTTGCGTACAACGGGTATGTGAGTCTACACTGATATGGTAGTTAGTGGCAACGCAGAGAGAGAGAGAGAGAAGAATAATTGAGAAAAAGGAAACATGAGAGGAATGAGAGGTGTTTTTGTCTCAGAGCGAAAGACCAAAGTTTAGGCACCCAAGGCAGGATTGGCAAACCAACAATTGTGGACCCCGTGATGAACGTTGTAAATATAACCTTGGTCTTAAATAGGAGTCTTACTTGTATATCTCGAAGAAATAGATCAATATGACCCTGTTATCTGTAGTTACGTATTGAACCAACTTAAACTTTCTGTTTGACTAATCCACAAAGCTTCTAAGCTTGTTGTAATAACTCTTATTAAGTTTCAACACCCAATGCTTATGCCGTAGTGCCATTCACTTGGGAGACTGTCAAGAATGCAACTGACTCGGACTGCATTATATACTAAATGAACCATGGTAAAGGTCTTCGCATGACTTACAGTTATCAGGTGCTCGTTGTCAGCTTCAAATGGTATACATTCACTGCATAGCGATTGCATTATAACGGACCCGAGACCGAAGCTTGTTCTTTTGAGAGTATTTAACTTAATTGCGTCTCGATTCATTGTAGTTCATGACAGCAAAAGTCCATGTCCTGGTTTTAGAATCTAATTATCATTCCTGGGCTTGCAATTTAATTTCGCAGGATAGGCTTACTAACTAGCCTTCAGATATTCACCCCATGCCATGCTCTACTATTTTAGTAATCTCTATAGGAGAAACTTGATATATCGTAAACAAGGTGGAAATTCTTCCAAAAAGCCTAGATATCCGTCCGAAACACGATGGTGTTTGGTGATCATCCCTATTTATACAATAGCCACTTTTGGAATCAAACGCCCAGCAATGACCGCCTATTAATTGCAGGAGTTCAGGTGCCAGGCCCTGGGACAAGAATTTTATTTATGTAGCGAGTCTAAAGGGTGAGCTCGTAAATGAAAACCAACATAAAGCTATGGCTCTATTGTAATGTGACGGAGAAATGCTCGGGCTGAGGCACATCAAGAAATCCCTTACATAAATTATGTGCAACTTTCCAAAGAATTCTATTGCCAGGCACTGGTGTATCTTGAGTGAAGTGGCTACACCTGCGTTACCTCCCCACTTAGCCAAGACAAACAAAGGTTCCCTTGTAATCGTGCGCCATGATCAGTCGCCTCATAATGCGGAGCCGGTAATACCCATGAGGATAAAGTTATATATGCTTGGCACACTGTATTTCCTCATGTATCTTGCCCTAAATAAGAAGTTCTATAAAAGATTCGGCCCTCACTATGACGCTGCTCGTTCTTGGCCAGTCTGATTCAACGAACATCAGACCATTGAAACAAAACATCACCAAGTAGCCGCGGGGTCGTGAGATAGGGCTTCTGGACGCATCAGGCAGCTCGAAATTATGCATACTCTTAGGCTTGTCTTGGCACGTAGCATCGAGGTCAAAGCCAGCATAGCAGCAGTTACCGACCTTCCCGATTCGAGCCGGATCTTCGTCCGATTGCAAAAATACCGGCCTAATTTCCAAAGCTCGACGAAAGCTCCGTGATAGCTAAGCTTGCGGGGTCAATTGCGTAACAAGCCCTGCAGTGATTTGTATTGGAGAGACGTATGCCAATGAATGCACCTAGTATCTGGTATTTATTCTGCTTGAGGCCCGGTGATCAAGGCATGATTCCTTCTCGTTGTCTATCAGCCTTCAATTCTGACTGGACTGGGCCAAGAGTCCGGATCTCATCATGAAGTTGACTACAGCTGCCGCCGTTCTGGCGATGGCCTCGCCTTTTGCCGAGGCTACCAAAGACCGCCGACCACCAGTGACTTCAAAGAAGCTACAAAAGCTGATCACTGAGAAAGGGTACGATATTTATCCCAAGCCTCAATGCTTATACTAAGTGCAATAGTTTGATGCACAACTTGGAGAAGCTCAATGATATTGCCTACGCCAATGGTGGAAACCGCGCATTTGGTCTTCCAGGATACGCTGCCTCAGTTGACTACATCTACAAAGAGGTTTCCAAGCTCAAGGGTTTCAAGACCTGGAAGCAAGACTTCCCTGCCAACTTTACCCAGACCACTGCAGCTGAAGTCACGGTCGACGATGAGACTTTCAGAACCATTGCCCTAACATACACTCCCAGCACTTCTGAGGAGGGTATCACGGCTGAGCTGGTTCACGGTCCTGAAGGAGAAGCCGGTTGCGACGTAGAGAACTACAGCGACCTTGACGTCGAGGGCAAGATTGTCCTTGTCGAGCGTGGTCTATGCCCCGACGGCACAACCTTTGCAGGCAAGGTCAAACCTGCAGCCGCTGCTGGCGCTCAAGCTGTTATTCTCTACAACTCGGATTCCGCAAAACTTACAGCGGGTACTCTGTCTGCTCCCAACCCCAGGGAGTATGTGCCCACGGGACTCATTGACCAAGACCCTGGGCAAGGGTTGAAAGCCAGGCTTGACGCCGGAGAAACTCTGGAGGTGTTTGTCAAGATCATCCAGTTGATCGAGACCCGAACTACTCAGAATGTCTTTGCTGAGACCACTGGAGGCGATGGAGACAACGTTGTCATGCTTGGAGCACACCTTGACTCTGTCCAGGCTGGCCCCGGCATCAACGACGATGGATCAGGCACGACTCTCATTCTCGAGACTGCCAAGGCCTTGCAAAACTTCTCTACCAAGCTCAAGGTGCGCTTCGGCTGGTGGGGTGCAGAGGAGAACGGTCTGGTGGGATCTCGATACTATGTCAACAACCTGAAGGCCGCCGAGGTTGACAAGCTTCTGGCGTACCTGAACTTTGACATGGTCTCTCGTGGATTCTTCGGTGTCTTTGACGGTACTGGTGAGAAGCAGGGACCTGGAGGACCTCCTGGATCCGAAGTCATTGAGGACCTCTTCAGGGACTTCTTCGAGGCTAGGGACATTGAGGTTACTCCTGTTGGACTAACTGGTGGAACTGACTACGTGCCTTTCCGCGAGGTTATCAACAAGCCAGTTGGTGGCCTCTTTACAGGAACTGGTCTGGAACAGGATGCTTGCTATCACCAGGCTTGCGACAACATCACCAACCCTGTCCCCGAGACCCTTCACATCAACGCCCAGGCAGCTGCTTACGTACTTGGCAAGCTTGCGATCGATGGTGTTAAGCTTATCCCCAAGACGCCCTCAAACACGACAGTGGGATCTATTAAGCGAGTCAGGGATGACGCTTCATTGCATCTGCACGATGTGACCGAGGGTGTTGGATACAAGATCTGTGACCACGATATTATCTAAAAGCTTGGTTAGCTCAATGACTCTTTTATAACCAGCAAAGAAATAGGCAAAGGCAGTTTATGTAATGCCGCGCATGGTGCAGTAAGGAATACTTAACTAGTAATGAAAACAAGGAATGAATGCCTAGAAGTATAGTCTTGAGGTAATGAAGCTATGATTTAAAAGTGCATTACCGTTTTCATTATAACGTGGAAGGTTACACATCTATCAGAAGGTTCGAATAGAAGTACTTTTTTCTTAGTTTATTACGGTCATATCCTGAAGGTATAAACGTTTTGAGCCGTATGTCTATCACTGCATTTCTTCACATCGGGCTGGATTTTCAATTTTGATGTGACCTTCGCATTAAGGGCATCAGGTTCTCTTCTCATAGGTAAGGTTGACAGATGCCTTGAAATCTAAATTGGTTAAATATGCGTTGATTAAGCTGGGGAAGTGCACTCTAAGGTATCAGGCATGATATCTTTGTTGTGGAAAATAGCTTTATACAATAAAGCTGTGCTAAGTCGTGATCTATTTCATTTTACAGAAAATCCTATGCATATCCCTTGCATAGGATTTTCCGTAACAAGAAATAGCCACGATAAAGATATCATGCCTGACACCTTGAAACACACTTTCCACGCTCAATTGATGCACATTTTAGATCATTATTCATCATATTTGCTAGCTATCTTTGAGCCTAACAGACATGTATTCTCATCAAATCTACCAGTTACCCTGCTGGTTGAGCTGCTCCTCCGCCTGTCGCTGGGCATGGTGCTTGGCCTTCTCCTTGTCAACAAAGTCCAGGCCCCGTGTCTCAACCTCGCGGTCAACAAAGGCGCCAATGACTCCGGCGAGGATCTCCTTTGCCTTGGCATGGCTATCCGGCTCTCCTGCGCAACAGTCAGTATGCCTTACCAACAATACGTTTATCAGATATAGCTCACCGTTTCGAGCAACGTGGTTCTCGTAAGCCTTGGCGGCTTCGTAGGCAGCGGCACCACCGATGAGCTCGTGGCTCCATTCGGCCTCGTGAGGACGGTTTCGTACCTGGTCGTAGGCCTGAGCCTGATCGGAGTCGTCTTCGTTGATAGTTAGTCAAGCAGCTTAGGAGAACAAGAAAGATGGGTAGGACGCACCGCTGAACCAACCCATTGTGAAGATAATACGAGAATTGATTTAAGAGCAGAGTAGAGTAGAGTAGAGTGAAAGATGATGCTATTGAGGCTAATGTACGCGGGAGATCTTGAACTTTATACCTTTCAGGGTCCTTCAGGGCTCATTTAGCCCAGGCACGTTGTCATCATAGACTATACTAGGAATAAGCTCTATGCTCCTCATGGAATGAACCCAAAGCAAAACGCTCTCTTGCGCGTCCCTAAGCAATTGCATTGACAATGACACTATGTTTAGATCACGGATAGCCAATGATTGATGGTAAAGCTTGGGCCATATCGGATCTCACGGCTCGATCCATGATAGACCGGCAATCGACGTGCCGATGGGCTCGGATAAGCGGCGCGCTGAGGATACGTCATGTTGCGAGCTTGCGCCTCACCTCCACTCTCAAGTTGTAAGCGGTCTGGGTTTAGAGTATCAGCTATGGATGATTTGAGGGGATGGTGTTTCAGTGGGAAAAGCCAGTGTCTCATGAACGCTTGCCGGCCTTCCCGAGAGGCATGACAAGTCAGCAAAGCAGTCATCTTGGTGAGCCAATTGCTACGACGAGCTTGTGCCACTGACTTGCCTGGCGTCAAAGATAGAGTTACCGCCCTTAGCCATATATAACCTTGAATGAAGCGTGCATAATCTTGCAGGCAATAGTTGACAACAGCTGAAGTGCCGAATAGAGAGTGATAATGCTGCTCTCCAGCTCTGTAGACATAATGCCCATTGACCATCCCAGCTGAAAAGACAATTCACATACCAATCAGTAGTCGTAGCTGGGAGGAAGCTCCAAAGCTACCCTGGCATTAAAGGGTTGGAGTGCGGGGACCTCCCCAGACGATGCCACGCCACGGCAGGACAAGTTTGGGGTTTTTCGGAACGCCATCAAGGACCAGCCAGCCGTGCTCCTAGTCGGTGTGGAATGACGAGCTCCAGCACTGGACTTTCGTACGCAAGCACGTGCTGTGAGAGTTGAGCTGAGCTTGAAGTTGCTTCAGCTATTGACCGCTCCATCCAGCTGCTAGACCAGGTGACTTGGCTGCTTTGGCTGCTCTGCGGATGACCTGACGAAGCCAAGGCCAGTAGATGGTATTAATCCACTGTCGCAGCTGCTGTAGTGAGGCAATTATCTGATAGATACCGATCAAATCGCCCGTCGAGCCAAGCGTCGTCTCGTACCATATCACCTTGAACATCGTTAGCATCCGCCCAAAGGAGAAAATTGAACGAATAGAGTACTTACGATCCGAGAGTCTTGGCGACTCGCTGCGATAAAAGTCCATGTGTTTCCCTGGATGATCAAACCCGGAAGAAATCCGATGTCGTCGACCGCAGGCGCCTTTTGTCCATCTTCTGGCGAAATCTCTGCGCCCGCATCTACCAGTCGCTGAAGAAGATTGAAGTGCGCAGACAGAAATGTCGTGACTTGGAGATTTGCCGTGTCCCAGCCCTCACCGGGACGCTTAGTCTCGATGGGGATAGCAATGGGATTGCACAAGAGCGACAAGTCGTCGGTCGGGTTTATTGATGATAGCGGAAGTTGAGCGCGGACACTGTCAACCAAGCCCGCGATATCGAGGTCGTCCGAGTCGTACTGAGGATCGAGATATATGCAGAAATCGATGTTGCTACCCGACGCGTAACGAAAGAGGTAGTCTCGAATAATAGATGCGGTCGAGCTGTGGAGGAGACGGTCAGCACAACAGATACAAGTCGTAGGCGTTGTTGGTAGCGTACCAAGTAGTTACCTTGACCAATCGCTGGAAGACTCTGCCGGTTATTCGAGGGCGCAAAGCCAGGCAAAGCAACGGGAAGTGAACCTCGTGGTTCCATGCTGGCTCGGAGCGGCTCAATCGTAGACAATCGGCAGCGCATTCGCGAATATAGAGAACGTCCTCCGGGCTAGGAGTGAAGCCCAATTCATCCCGACGGGCTGAACAATAGAAGTCCTTATCCTCGTATATAGCAGCCAAGTCTGGATGGAGTGCGCGCGCCGCTGCTTGGTCTGGTATATCCGCTAGAACATTGGCTCCCAGTATTCCTCGCCCGCGATTGAACTGCATCAACTTTGCACGAATTTCGGCCAGCGACGGCGGCAGAGTGGAAATATCAGACATGGCGCGTATCTGTACACCCTGAGCAGACAGGGCCATGGCCGCCAACTGTTTGCGCGGCGACGATAGTCCAGAGCGGCCACTCAATGTTGAGCGCGAAGTCGAGGAAAAGGGCGCGACATCGCTGGGGATATGGATGTGCCGTAGCGCTATCAGCGTCGTTTCGTGTTCGTCCGCGACATCGTTATCGGCGCCATCGACTCGTGTATCGTTCATCTTTCGTCTCTTGGCCAAAGACATTTCGGCGGCGGATGCTGGGGAATCGGGAGGCGGCGTTGGATGCGCATGTGGTCGAAGAAGAGCTCCCGAAGCTCGAGTCAGGTCAATGCAACTATCGCTGATTGAGCCCTGACTGCGCTGACGTTTTCGTCGCTTCGTTTGTGTCGCTTTTACTGGTCTCGTAGCTAGATCGATATGGTGACGCGCGCGTGGATCGTTGTCGACATGGCCCAGCCACGAGAGCATGTCCCTAAACCTCACTATAGAATTCATATGCTTCGCGAATCCAATCGAGCAGTAGAGACTTCTGGAGCTGACATTTCGGTGGCTGTCTAATCAAGTAGTCATGTCCAAGCGAGAGGGTTGAGCGCACCTGTGATGTTGACGAGACAACAGCCACATGAGACTGAAGTCATCAGCCACAATACCTATTCCCTACCCTGGACCAAGACAGACAATAGATGTTTTCACAGATGGAAGCATAGCCAACGCGATTTGACAGCGTGATCTTTTATCTAATATACTTTCCGCGAATCAATGTCACGATTTTTAGCATGTGTTATTTACAGAGTCTGTGGCTGGCTCTTTTACGCGTTTATTGGGGTTATCACCTCCAGTCCGAAATTTGAGATTTACATCAGAGGCATCTAACACATTGCCAGCCTTACGAAACTAGCATCATCCAGTGTATGTTAACTCAGCTTTACGGGCTCACCCGAGACTTTTGGCAAAAGGGAATGTCTCGTCAAAAGACGCTACTCTTTCTTGCATATCGCAGGAAACAGCAAGCCAAGGAAGACCGCACAAGCTATCAGCGACCTTTGCCAAACGCGCGTCGTTGACGTTACTGAGTGAACAAGACTCAGAACGTGCCTTCGCATTCCATATTCCACACAATTCAGATTAAGAATTACGATGTCATCTTGTATGGCGGACCAGACGCGACATATTCAATACTCGCAACAGCCAAGGGCCCTCCGAAATGAAGCAGAGTTTCCACATCAACCTCCCTGTATTGGCAGGCGATGATGAAACTAGAGAAGAGCTGCTGTGAACAAGATGAAGGAAAGTTACTGGTCTGATATGGAAACTGGACATGAACAACAGTTTGAACGGTCTGAATGGCGTTTATCGGGCGGGAAGCATCTCAAGAGCTTTGACGGATCAAGACGGCTGTGGACGCGATGTTAATAAGTCGCGTAGAGTGATGATTCAGGCTTAAATTATGACGTTGTTAGCGTGAAAGGGGCCCATACCCAGTGCCACGTCAGCCTGTGTCTGATCAACACTCCCTTGTATTCAAGGTATGTACGTCGAGCTTTCAGTGCCGTCATCAACCATGCATTGAATTTTTGCTATTGGCTTAAGTTTAAGTACTGTGTCTATCGAGCGGGAATCTTACATTTAACGTTTGTACCTGCGTGAACCGAAAGCATCAACGATCTTGACCAAGAGGTGGCGTTCCTGTTGTCTACACAACAGCTTCTAAAGTCAGACTGCCCTTTACTTACCTTATTATACAAACCCAATGTCTATTTTCATTCAGAATTTTCTAATTAAACGGTAAATTTCGCGATGAAACTGTTGATACTCGCCTTTTCATTATTACAACATATCGCTTCAGCCGAATCAGACCAAGTCGGAGCCGTTTGCGGCACAAATAGATTTGGCGATTTGAACGATTCACTTTCATGTCAGTACGAGCATTTAACACAGTCTTCTGAGATACTGACAGTTCTGTAGACTACCCAAATGCATGGAACAAAAAGAGCCCCAAAAGCGGCTTTGTATGCCTCAAAGTGGACAACAGCACACCAGCCTTTGACGCAACCTGGAACTGGGACAAGAACATTGAGGACGTGCACTCATTTCCATACGTGCGCTTCAACCATGAAGACCTACCAATGCGACTGAGCAACCTCCAATCTATTCGTCTTTCCACCGACTGGATGTACTCGCCTGGTAGTCCGAGCAGAACACCGCGCGATTTTAGCGATTCAGTCTGGGCGACGAATAAGGCCAAACTGGAGAGCCAAGGAGTTCAAGCCAATGCCGCATGGGACTTTTTCCTTGACGATGATCGAAACAGGACACTCTATCCTCAGGTTGCAGCCATCGAGTTTATGGTCTGGCTGGGACGCGTGGGAGATCCGTGGTGGCTCGGCCGAGAAAACAACACTATTCTGTCTAACGTTACCCTAGGCGAAACAGAATTGTAAGTGTTGGGTCCTATGGTATTCGAGGTTACTGACAATAGCAGCTCACTATACTACGGCCGCAATTCTGGCGGAACTCACGTCTTTACTGCTGTCACCCGGAATAATCAGGATGTCTTGTCCCTCGATGAGGATTTTTATCCGCTCTTTGAATACATATTGGAGCAAGCACACCAACACACTGCTACGCCAGATGACCTGCCTAAAGATCCTTGGCTAGGCATTGTCGAGTTTGGCACTGAAACGTGGCTTTCAGATGGCAATGTGACATTCACTGCCGCCAACTTTGCCATGAGTCTCAATGGGAACGCGACCAAGACTCGCAACACAACTGACGACGGAGATCAAAACAATAATGGTAATCAGAGAAAGGGTGATAAAGGCTCGGACGCTGATGATACTACGAACAACACGACCGAGTCATCTGGCAATGGTGATGAAGAGGATGTTGCGTCGGCCTTGTTGAGGCAGTCGATGTTGGGTTATGTCGTTACAGCAGCTTTGGTAATCAGCGCTGTATTGTCATGATGTTTTTTTTTTTTTTTTTTTAGACAAGAATTCTGTCTTGTGGCGCTTGATAGAGCGGTTGTCCTGGTCATGTCGTTTTCATTGATGGCGTTCTTCGGTATAATTGTTGATACATTATTACCAGGTCCTTCGCATAGAACAAGAACCTCCAAAGCTTCTTTGACGGCAGATAGATTTCGTATAGCCATAGTTGAGATCCTTTTTCCCCAGGGAAATGTTGGCGGGACGATTGCCGAGACTGGGTCTAAAATGGTGATGTTAGATGCAGCGAGTTGATTTGAGATCTAGTTAATCAGGTTATGGGGAACAATAAGAGCCCAGACTACTCTTTTGTTCATGTATAGTCACCATGGTCTGGTGTTTGAGAGTCATGATCTTTCTTGGCACCCTTGGAGAAGGATTCCAATCTCCCCCACTTTTGTATCTCGAGGTCAGGTATTAAAAGTGGACGTTTCTCAGAATTCACTCACGTCAAGATTTAACATCCATCATCAATCACATCACCATGTCAGCTGCTACTTCACCCGCGACAGAGAGTCGGCTGCGGCGCGCACTCGTCGCCCTTCCTCTTCTGGGCTTGTCTGCACTCACCGTCCGGGCCTTTGCTATGGCCGCGCCAATTGGGCCCTTGATACAGGAAATGATTGAGACATCGTCCTTCACAGCGCCCGGAGGCATCAAAGTTCCGCTCATCAACGGCTTCTACGGTGTCCCTCTGCTGGATAACCTCTTGGCCGCTCCCGTGGCTAGTTTCGCGCAGATGCAGTTCTTCACTATTCCAGAGGCTTATTGGCAATTGCTCGTTTTCCTTAGCGACTTTGGCTGCATGTATGCCGTCATTCTGTTGGAGGCGTACCGGCCAGGAAACACATTCCCTGCTACCAAATAGTGAGTTTTCTTAAATGTTTTCACTCGACTCATGGCTAACCTTCAAATAGCCCGGTTGTCGCTTTGCTTCTGGCCCAGCTCTTTGGCATTGGCGTCGTCGGCCCTGTTTTCTTCTTCAGCCTCTACATCTCGACACCCGCCTTCAAGCTCACCACACAGAGCCTCCATCGTCCTGGTCTAGCACCCTGCCTCGCTCTTCTCCCCACAATTCTGCTGAGCTACCATCTCTTCTCTTTCTTCTCCTTCTTCGACTCGTCTCTTGAAGCGAGAAACTGGTGGAACTGGATCTGGCAGTTGTTCCCCTTATGGGGATCTGCGACGATGTTCGTGCTGTCCAAAATACTACCAGAGCAAAAGGACAAATCCCCAATTGCAGAGGATCATGAGCTGAACGTCCTTCGAATCACTGCAGCTGCCCTCAGCATGATCAGCATGGTGGCTTGGTGGTATACCTACCCAAGGATGGAGGCCTCTATTTCCGATGTATTTGTGCCACAGTACTTGATCGACACCCCCAAAGACCCATACATCGGTCTTCGAACCGTCCTCCAGTATGATTATCTCTGTTGTTTCTCAGCAGGTTTCCTGTGGCTGGCCTACCACTTCAGAGACCTCGAGAAGGTTGGAGTCTGCAAGGTCTCGTGGATTGGAGCTTTTGTCGCTTCCGTTGCCGTGGGCTTTGTAGCTGGACTGGGCGCTTTGTTTATTCTCCTTTGGCTTTTGAGGGAGGAATTGTTGGCTGCAGCCAGGACCGACAAGAAGAAGGCCAAGAATTAGGAAATGAAGATGGATCGATGAGGATGACATCTTGGATATCAGAATTCAGAAACGTATCGCTGTGGCCTCCAGACAATATATTTCTCCAGGATATGTATAAGAATTTCTATAAAAAATGACGCGGAGAATTTCTGATAGTCTGTTAAGCATGCCAAGCCTGATCGTGTCGTTTTGAACCTGTAATATCGGCCTGACTATCTCCCCGACCATTTGGTGATGTTTGTGACCCCGCACAAATCTTTCTGTCTTTCTTCAATCTTTACTTTGTTCATCATCTGGCCATGTCGCGGCTTCGCTATAACGTTGCAACCAGTCTCGATGGCTATATAGCCTCGTCTGACGGCTCCACAAACTGGATTATAGAAGACTCCAGTATTGACTTTGACGCCTTATACGCCGAGTTCGACTATTTTGTCATGGGACGCAAGACCTACGAGGTCATGCAATCACTTGGGGGCCAAGACGACAATCCATTGTCAAAGCGACCCAAAGACAGAGTTATCGTGGTCAGTCGGACCATAAAGCAAGAGGAATTTCCCAGCATCACAATCATATCAGAGGACATTGTTGAGTACATACGGCATCTCAAATCGGTCGGCGGAAGAGACATTTGGCTAATGGGTGGTGGCAAACTTGCAACACAATGTCTCGAGGAGGGCTTGATGGACTGTATTGAAGCTGCCGTTATGCCTGTGGTGCTTGGGGATGGGATCAAGATGGTAGAGCATGTCAGCAAAAACCTTCAACTGTCGTTGTCAGAAAGTCAGATATTGAAAAGCGGAATTATCATGACTCGATATGCAGTCATCTCTGGGCAAAAACAATGATTCATCTGTACATATAGACTAAGAAACCGTAAAATATGTCCATTTTAGGTGGATTTGTGGTGTTATCCAGAAACACGTCTATGCACAGCCTTGACGCCGTAGGTTGTCGTAATACGATCAAACCAATGACAGTCTTCGAAAGTTAACCCCAAATGAGTTCTCGGTGGCGATGAAAACCAAAGCTAGTGTAGGCTCTGAGTCATCGAGAAGCCGATTGGTCACTTTGGAAAACTCTTGCTATGATGACTGCAGCAACGCGAGATTATGGACCAGTTATCTTTTGATGGAGAGAGAATGGTTGGACTCATAGGGCTGACGACTAGAGGCATTTAAATACCTGCTTAGAGACCCGACTTTGCCTGAAAATAACCAACTCTGAGCTGCCTGTCACCAACAGAGCCTGCACTGGCTTCTCAATATGCCGTCAATCCTCCAGGTCTCTCGAGTCCTTCACTACGGCTGCGCTATTTCCGTCGTAGTCTTTGCATCTGCCGTTACTATCCTTAATGCTGGACGCGTCAAACAAGCAAAGCCTGCCAGCGCTTCTCGCCACTATGATCGTCTGCCTATCGGGGTTCTTCTTTTGTCCTACATAGCAGAAAGTATCCTCGCAATTATCCAACGGAACAACACTCAGAATCAAGAGGCGGAGACATTTTATCTAATTTTGCTGATCTTCTTGTGGGTACTTATCAGATACCAGCAAGATGCACCTCGTTTGCTAGTGCTGGGAACCTCGACTATCAGTTTGGTATTCGAGACACCACTGCTGATTTTCAGGTCACTCTTCAGTCTGGATGAAACCCTCTCCATCGTGCAGATTGTTGTCCAAGCCGTCCGGATTCTATCTCTGCTGTTCCTCACAGTCTACCATTTCTATCATCGCTTTGAACAACGTGTCGCCTACTCAGAAACGGATGAATCTCAGCCTTTCCTACATGCAAATGGTGCAAGTCAGTATCCAAGTTATGGGACCGAAACTTCATCTGTAAATCCAGATCACGATATCGAAGAAAGCGATTCCGACGACGACGACGCCAGCATCAAGCGTCAGCGGGCAAAGAGACTCAAGGAGAAGGGAGGTTGGTGGGGGTATCTCTCCGACTTTTCCATCTTCCTGCCATTCTTGATACCGAAGAATGATCGCAAGGTTCAGCTCTGCATTCTACTCTGCCTCATCTGCATCGTGGCCACTCGAGCCTTCAACGTCCTGGTTCCTCGCCAACTTGGCATTGTGGCCGATCAACTATTAGAGAAGAAGAGCCCTTTCAATGCCCTATTTGTGTGGCTCGTTTTGAGCATCCTGTCACATGATGTTGTTGTCGGTTTGGTAGAGTCTTTGTCCAAGATCCCTATCAAGCAGTTTTCCTACCGACAACTCACCAACGCCGCATTCAACCATGTGCTCTCCCTGCCTATGGAGTTTCACTCGGAACGTGACTCGGCAGAGGTGATGAAGGCTATTGAGCAAGGCGAAGCGTTGACCAACGTACTGGATACGCTACTTCTCGGCCTACTCCCGACAATTGTTGACCTGATAATTGCCTTCATTTTCTTGTATTGGAAATTCAACAGCTACGTAGCTTTATCTATGGCCTTTGCTGCAGTCGCATTTCTCACATTCGAAGTCAACGCCACAAGCTGGAATCTGGATAACAGACGAGTATCCTCCAAGTCAAAGAGAGAAGAAGCTCGCGTCATGCACCAGGCAGTTCAGGGATGGCAAACCGTCACCTACTTCAACATGTTTGGTTTCGAGAAGCGACGCTTCGGTCATGCCGTGGACAAACAGTTGATTGCTGCTAGGAACTGGGAGGAACGAGACGCTTATATTCAGGCATTGTTAGATGTCATGGTACCTTGCACATTCTGCACTTTGGCATGTCTTGTGATCTATGACATCTCACAAGGAGGGTCATCTCCTGGTGATTTCGTTTTTTTCATTCAGTACTGGGAGTATCTAATCTGGCCTCTGAAGTATCTATCCCACAACTACAGGTATCTCATGTCTGATCTTGTCGATGCTGAACGCCTGCTCTATCTGCTGCAAACAAAAGCGAGTATTGAGGACAAGGAGGGAGCCAAAGATCTTGAGAAAGTGGAGGGCCATGTTGCTTTCAACAAGGTCTCCTTTGCTTATGATCCTCGAAAACAAACAATCCGAGATCTTTCTCTCTCAGTTAATCCAGGACAAACCGTGGCACTAGTTGGAGAAACAGGTGCAGGCAAGTCGTCAATCATGAAGCTTCTTTTGCGCTTCTATGATGTCGACGAAGGATCTATCACGATTGATGGCTACGACATTAGTGATATCACTCTGAGTTCTCTAAGAAATGCCCTTGGCGTTGTACCCCAAGATCCGCTCCTCTTTAACGCTTCAATTCTCGAGAACATGCGCTACGCCCGACCTTCTGCAACAGACGCTGAAATTCACGAGGCTTGTCGTGCGGCTGCTATCCACGAAAAGATCCTCAGCTTTGTTGATGGGTACAACACAGAAGTCGGCGAGCAGGGAGTCAAACTATCAGGAGGAGAGATTCAGCGACTGGCAATTGCACGAGTGTTCTTGAAGAATCCCCCCATCCTTATTCTCGACGAAGCCACGAGCGCCGTGGACACAAATACTGAATCAAGCATTCAAGGAGCTTTGGAGGAACTGAAGCGCGCGAGATCGACATTCGTTATTGCTCATCGGCTATCAACAATCGTCAACGCAGACAAGATCCTGGTGATTCACGGGGGACGAGTCGTTGAGTCGGGCACTCATTCTGAGTTGATCGAGGCGGAAGGAAGATACCGCGATCTGTGGAACAAGCAGGTAGGGAGAACACAGTAGGGAGTAGGAGCTGGGAGAATTATAGACGGATCACAACAGTATGGTTTAATAGCATCGGTGTCAAGGATATTCTGGAAGTCTACATGAGCTAATCTCAAACATCTTTCTATCTGCTCTTTTTTACCGCAACAATAACCTGATTAATCATAAACAGAAGCTTTTGACCACTTGGACCGAGCTCTTATCCTCTTGCCATAGGTATAAAACACGAAAGGGACGGGTATAAGTAGCGCAGCAAACCCACCAGTAATACTCGAACCAGGCCCAACTCCAATGTTATGATATAGAGGCCCAACAACCAGTGGAAAGGCAGCGGCAAAGCAAGATCGAAGGAATGTGTTGGCGGCAACAGCAGATGCCGCGTAGTCCTGAAACGTGTCAACCAAGTAGTTCAAGGCTGCTTGGAAGATGGTAAAGAAGCCAGTTCCTAAGAGAACCAAACCAATACACGGAGCAATCCAGTGGATGTTCTTTTCAGCGGTCCATCCGATCATGAATTGGCCTGCACTAAAGATAACAGAGCCAAACATCATTGGTAGAAGACGCTTCTCAGGAACGGCTCGATTTCCAGCCGCACGATATGCTTTGTTGTAGAGCAATTGGTTGTAAACATTTGCTCCGCATCCTAGCATAGCTCCAAGAAGGATGCAAGTGAAAGGCAGCGCAGAAACTAGAGTTCCCCAGCCTTTCATTTCGCGAAAGATGATGGGAATTGCTCCTAGTTGCATGTAGAGAATGCCATAGCAGAAACTAGCATACAGGGCGACGAGGAAACAGATGGGCGTCATGAGCAGCTGAACTGGACGGACAAGAAACTTTCGTGCAAGCTCCTTGACACTCACATCCCATTCCTCGAACTTGGCGTGCAGTGCCCAGTTGCCGGTCTCGTGTCGTAGGCGTCGGGCCTTGTAGATGAGAAGCTTGGGCGGATAGCTTTCGTCGACAAAAATAACTGCAAGAGTCAAAAACAATATTTGCACAATGCCAGTCAGATATTCGGTCCATCTCCATCCCAGGCTTGGTTCTTGTACAACTGCAGCTGATACAATGGGGCCTTGTGATGTTAGCATTATACACCCATGATCTTTCTGAACTTACCAAGAACAGGTCCGCCAACAACAGCCATAGCATAGCCCGCCATAGCAATACCTCGCTCAGAAGCAGGAAACAAATCCCCCAACACACCACCAGTATTCGTCACAGGCGCTGACGCAAAAAAAGCACAGAAGAATCGAGTAATCATCAGTGTCTGGAAATCTTTTGCAACTGCGCTGCCGAAACTGAAACTGATTGCAACAAACATGGGGATGAGAACAGCCATTCGTCTCCCGTAGACCTCGCTCAGCGGAGCCCATAGGAGAGGCCCAATACCAAAACCAACGAGGAAGAGTGTTGTTCCCAGCGTCGCTACCTGAGTACCAACATGGAAATGCGTAGCGACTTGAGCTGTTCCGGAAGAGTATGACGATGACGCCCAGGTTGCTGACATGGTGACAAGGCCATAAAGCATTGTCGTGACCACCTTTTTCTTCATTGGCCAGTTCATAGGCCGGTAGGGGTCATCAGGGCCGTCAAAGTCTACCAATTGGTCTTCGGTGGTCTTGACGTGAGCTAGAGGATGAGTGAATTGGGGTACAGGCCGTGATCGAATTCTCGACATGAGCGATTCTCGGCGTGAGACAGTTCTCGTGAGGTTCATGCCGGTCCCAGGTGCTCTGATGCTCTCCCAGCCAGTTTCGCCGACGGAATAGCTATCAGAGTTGGCATGACTGCGGCGAGCAGCCTCTCTCGAGCGAGATGAGGATATTGAAGACTCTTCATCACTGAGTCCGTCAGAGTCTCGTCTTGGGCCTTGGCCAGACAGGCCATGGGAATTGTCAGTCTTTTCCATGATGAATCTGGACCCCAAATAAAACGAATTCAAGTTCTCCAATTATGACCAACAGAAAGAGAAATCCTCTCAAGACATTTTCTCGCTTTGGCCGGGACCGGTTCGGCCACTAATACTAGCGCTGAATCGTGCTGATGACGAGGACGGGCCCAAAACGCACCCCCAAAGTGGCGATGGATTCGGTCAACGAAGACCGTTGACCGTTGAATTGACGTCATTCTCCGTATTTCCAGGTACATTTCTGTGTCTTTGTGGGTCAACAAGTTGCCCAAGGTGGGTGGTTGGTTAACGACTTGACCTGGTTATATCGGCACGGATATAAGCAACGAGTCAGACTTTGCCAAAGCAGCAATTTCCATCACCCGAAGATCAGATACGATGCATTCGAAAGTAACCTTGTTTGTTGGCCGATAACGGCACACTAGCATCTGCAGCTACGTGAACGTGACAGCTGTCACAAGATGCGATGATACTTGAGTGTCGAATGAGAGCCAGTCTTGTCAGGGCTTCATCCATGCCCGCCGTCTTTCCAGAGAAATACGGATCGGTCATTCAAGACCCCTGCACCCTGTGAAGCTGAATGAGAAATTCGCGACTTTTACGAATGAACCATTTACCTCGTAAATACAGCAATATGCTAGACTAATTGACACAAATTCTTCAGCTTCCCTTAGAGTCGAAACTTGTCCGACACTCCTTTGGCAGGCTTCCACTCAAAATGATGCTTCCCTTTGACGGGATCACCCTTGTGCTCTTCCCTCAGATCAAACTTGTGGTTACCAAAGTAATCCAACTCTGCCTCGGTCAATTGAGTCGGTAAGTCCACAGAAGTCGAGTACTTGTAAAATTCCAGGCTCTGGCTCATGGCAGGAATCATCATGTCAGCATCCAAGGCCTCTATGACTGATCGCTTTATGGACGGAAAAGCGCCGGCAAGCTCTTTTTCTAGCTGCATATCGGATAGTAAATTGTCCTTGGGGAAATCAGGCCGAGAATATACCCTTCCAAGAAGCTCCATAATGCCCCCGGCTTGGATGATTGAACCGGCACCCCAGACCTGGAATAACTCTGGGTAGTTGATGTTCCAACCTCGTTGGCGGTCCATTTCGTAGATTATCTGCAGGCCCTGCGTGAAGCAGAGGAGAAGACAAAAATAGGTCGATTTGAAGAGGTCGTCGATAAACTCGTCCTTGGAGTTCACCTTTATTGCCGTAGGCTGGACGCGATGTCCAGATGCCTTTTCATCAGCAACGCGCTTATTCAATTGTGCCGACGTGCACCTATCAAGATGTGCGCTGAGAATAGTAGAGGCAGGTACATGAAGCCTCACTGCTTCTTCACAAGACCAAGTTCCAGTCCCCTCAGTGTTGTCGACGTCTTGAACCACCTTGTCTTGAATTCGGCCCAAGACGTAGCGTCCCTCTGAGTCTTTGGTCCTGTCAATGTCGACAGCGATGTAGACGAGAAGAGTGTTGAAAAGCTCGTGAGACTTATTCCACTTTTCAAAGACACTTGCAGCCTCCTCGTAGCTGAGTTGGAGACCATTGGTGAGGATATACCACACCTCGGAGATGACCGACATCATCCCTTGCTCGATACCATTGTGAACTATCTTCACACAGTGACCAGAGCCTCCAGGCCCTATGGCGTTGGTGCAGGGTTTACCGTGCTGATCTTTGGCCGCTACTGTCTTTAGAAGTGACAGTAGAATCTCCAACGCCTTTGGGTCTCCTCCTGGGGACATGGAGGGCCCAGCTCGTGCACTCTGATAACCACCTGATACACCACATCCCACGTAGTAGATACCATACTTCTCGAGTCCCTTTTGTCGTCGTTCTGTGTTGCCGTAATACTCGTTGGAGCAGTCAAGAATAATATCACCTCTGGCCATGTGGGGGCGTAGCGCTTCGACACACTTGTCCCCGGGGCTTCCATGGGGAATGCTGAAGATTATAACCCTTGGATGATCAGTGGAATGCGCGCTGTCGCATAGTTGCTTATAGCTGCTCTGTCGGACAACCCTGTCTTGCTTTTCAACGTCCTTGATCATCTTCTCTGCTGCGTCCATGTTGTCTTGGCCTGTCGTTGAACTCAGTCAGTAATGTCGCAATAATTTGTAGCGGTCTCCACGTACTGATGTCGTAGTAATAGACATGGCAGCCCTTTTCTGCAAAGAGAAGAGACATCATGGAGCCCATGCTCCCCGTACCGACCATTCCCACCTATCCATTGTTGTAATTGGTTGCTACTTCAACCCAACGTTTGGAATAGGTACTCACCTTGGTTATTTTGCTACCTGACATCTTGGGCTTATTCACAGTCACAGTCACAGTCGAAGACCTTTAGGCTGCTGTGAATATGTAAGATCAGTTTCTTGGCTATAGAAAGATACTGGATGTGGCTCAAAAGTGATGAAATGAAAGAAATATTCAATTCGCGGAAAATACTTTTCAACTGTCAGATGATCTACTAGGAAGCTATGGATTCTGCTCTAGAATCATGGACTTTTCGGTGTATTTAACGTCAGAATGATCTAGAAAAATGCTATCGGTCCGTTGTTATATCATATGCTATGACGCCCGTAAATTCTTTCACAGTAACAGGATATCACACCGTAATTATAGCGTACCGCGACTGAAACGATAGGACCGGGGCCCTTTCAACGGCTGGTACATCAAGCAATCGACAAGTTGATGTATATATGATATACATATATCCACAACCCCAACTCCACTTCACCTCTAAAAGGTCAACTGCTATGTAACCTAAACCTTACAGCGATATATATATATATAATCTGTGAGGGTTAACTATGTGCACTGGCTGATTTGATAGGCCAAGAAGATGATAGGCTGCCGAAATCAAGACATTGACGGTTATGGTATGGACACTAGATCATCATATTATTCTGTTCCGGTATTGCTAGGAGCATAGTTTTATTTCAACGCTTTGAGTAACTTCAAAGACGCCAGCTCAACCACAGCTCGAGCCGTAGGTGACTCTCGGATAGGCGCCAGCATCGCAAAATCATGGATCTGTCCATCCGCCTTGAGAACTGCCGCATCAACTCCCAGTTGCTGAAGTCGATGGCCAAAGGCCTCGCCCTCCCCAATTAGAGGATCAGCACCAGAAAGGAATATGGTAGTTGGCGGAAACTTCGAGAGCACCTCATCAGGTGCAAACGACAGAGGAGAAGTCAATGGAAGTTTTCTGTCTTCCTCATTAGGAAGAAACGCCGCAATCATCCAATCCATGGTCTTTTCAGCCAGATATGGCCCGTTCTGGAATGTTTGGTAGGTCTCGGACTTGCTGTGCGTGTCTGTGACCGGGTAAAAGAGCACGAGTTGGCCAATCTTGGATGTGAGGTTTCGACTTTGGGATAGCTGAGTCATGGCAATCGCCATATGACCTGAAAATATTAGAATAGTTAATCACAAAAAGTGAAATATGCTCACCGCCAACACTGTCACCAGCTAGGCCAAACTGGTCAACCTTCAGGTTGTATTGAACCCCATTGGTCACGAAATGTTCAAGCACGCCGTAGACCTGCTCAAACTGGGTAGGATATTGTGCCTCTGGAGCAGGCGTATAGTAGGGGAAGACGACTGCAGCACCCGTCTGGCGTACAAAGTCCTCCATCAAAGCCCCGTGCACGGAGGGACTATGAGTTTTAGTGAAACGGGACGCTTTGAAGGTGTAACCGGCACTGACCTTCCGAGAATCCATCCACCACCGTGTGTGTAAAAGATCATGGGGAGAGTCCCATGGGCGTTAGCAGGGCGGAAGATGACCGTAGCAACATTATCTTCTTTCACTTGAACCTGTACACGTTCGAGTCTGATATCAGAAGCTGCCTTGTAGTTCTGTATGCTTTCTAGCACATCACGGGCTTCCTGGTAAGTTTTGGTGTACAGAGGTGGGCCATCGGCGGCTGCGTCAGCAAAGGTGCGACTTTGCGGGTCAAGATAAGCTGCCATATCGACGATTAGCGAGTGGATGGTGGTGTATGCGCAAGCTGTAAGGCTTGTCAAGTTCGGAATTTCGTAAAGGATTCCCAAACGCATTTATATACCCGAGACTTTGCTGCATCAGTGGCTTTTTTTCATGGTGGTCAGCAACCCCCCCAGTCTTTCTGGAAAGTATCGATAACACCCCGCACGCAATCCCAAACGGTCGAACACATAATAAATTAGCATGAACATCATTAAGTGTGTGTAAGCATGTGCCTGGCTTGGTCAGGTATCCCTAAGCAAGTACGCATCTTTTGGAGTCCTGAGCTGCCTTTTTCAGTAACCGACGTAGTCTCCATTTTACACACAAGCTAACTCGCCCCCTCTACACTACTCTAAACTCGACTGTTTTCTTGATAACATTGCCCTTGAGGTCCATATCCTCCAGATCTATTGACGGTTCCGCCGAACCAGCTTCGATGATACGGTCCGTTGATTCATTGCGCGTCTTGCTCTTGCACTTGCCCCCATCCACGCCGACTGTGTGTTCGCCCCTGTTTGGAGTAAAGGTGTCCTTTTGTGTAGACGTGAAGCGTCCCCGCTGACTGCTTTGGTGTACGTATTGGTCTCGAGACGAGGGATAATCGTGATGGTTGGAGATAAGCTTGGAAGAAAGGAGATCGATGCTGCATAAGCCGGTCAATAACGTCAAAGCAGAGGGGAGGAATCAGACGGAACTTACTATAACACCATTGCGTAGAGACAAAAGATCGTATAAAAGAAACGATCAAGCTGTGTTGCTACGTTCCGCGCCGTCTGGCCCGCTGTCTTGAATGAATGCGTTACTGCGCGACAGACACCTTGAATGGCGAGCATCGCGACCCTTGCCTCGGTGCTTCGGGCCAAGTATTGGAAGAGGCCACCATTGCGGGCAATCTCGGCGGATGAAGCCTTGGCTGCGGTGAAGAGAACCATGAGGAAGTAGGCGCTGAGGCACTCAAGCAGGGCTATGAGGCCAAAATAGGCAATATGGATGCGGTTGATGTCGTCGAGCAAATCTTCGTTATCTTCGACGATGGAGCGTACGCGGAAAATGATGATGAAGACGCGAACGATGACGAGACCGGCTATTCCGGTCCAGAAAACCGAAGTGAAGACTTTCCGACGAGTGCCTCGGAGAATACGCCGGAGAATGATGTAGCTGTAGAACAACAAGCCAACTTCTTGCAGCTGGAACGTAACGTTGTTAGGTCAGGTGTTGGGGGTAGAGGAAGCTGGGATTTCGCACCGGCCAGAATATATCGGCACAAACCGACGCCACCGACCTATTTATAACAGGATGATGTTGATAGTAAACGTAATAACATAGTCCGTTGGCAATCGCTCCGGCCGCCGAACAGAGCATGGGCACCGCCGCGAGAGCTGTCCAACTCGTGATGCCGCAGACCAGACAACCGAGAAGCACATTTGTGAGGCATATTGTAGTGAGGATGGACCAGCTCAACTCGAAGAAAACAGGCACTGCCGCTGTCGCTGTCGCCATTGTAGGTCAAGTAGTGCTAAATAATGTGTAGATGAATGAATGAGTGACGTGGAAACTAAACCGGGAGAGTCGCATGGCGCAAAGAAGACATGCGAAGGAAAAGCTTGTCTTTGGCGATCTTAATCCTCTTATTAAACTAATTCTTACACAGTAATGCAATGCTGCACCTACCGGTAGATCCTCGAAATGTACGGAGTATGTTGGCTCATGCTGTAACGCTACGGAACGTGCCCGCCCGCATCGTTAAAGTCTTTTCCAGCCCTGGACCTGGCGTGAAGGTCCTGGGCAACCGATTGGATTGCACACCTAATCACAATAAAAGTAGTCGGGATCCCCGACTCAATTCTATGTCAGGGCATCTCCGCTGACCACTTCATATTGGTGGCTGTTCTTAGTGTTACCAGTTAAATACAACTCTCAAGGCCGAAGCGAGCGCGAGACTACCGATGAGCCCATGGGGAAATTTTAACGGTTGTCTAACGGACCCCCTGTTATCTAGTCAGTCTCAGCTAGATTACTTCATGGGCTGATGTCAAACCCAAGCCTCTACTAGCTTCCCCTCGGGCTTATACGTGGCACACCATGTCAACGGAATGCAAGACGTGGCTGATCCACTGAATGTCTCGCGTCAAAACCTTCTTATGCAAGCAATTAGTATATCTCAATGTTATGTTTCAAGTCAAAGATGCTACCCAGTGGATGCAGATATTGAGTATGACATCCTCAATCTCCCAGAAGTGTAGGTTTCGAGGCGGACGCTTAATAACAAAGTTCAAGTCTACCCACAATCAATCCCCGTCAAATTCTGCTGTCGTGGTAGAATATCAAGGATGAGAAAGTACTATCGACTGTTCAAACCAACAAGAACAAAAGATCGGCTCTTCAGCTGATTATCCTAGCAACTTCACCGCTCCCGCAAGGTTGAGTGACATCCACAATGGCGGAGAAGCTGACATGATCTATCTACCCCTCGGAATGTGGGATACCGGTAGCTCGGAGACTAGGGCCCCTGTCTAATCTTGAGAGTTGGGTGGGTGACTAGGTAAAGAGCCGGCCGACAAGTAGTGGAAAGGAACTGGGATTCTAGAATCTAGAAAGTAGCTAGACTAAGGAGGATATACCAATTTCCGGAACCACGTCCATAGCTCAACGCAACAAAGAGGTATTTTGGAGGGTAATAAAAATAGAGCTGTACATGTACGCGTCAATTGGTCCTTTGACTTACTTCGAGGCAGGGGTAAGGATCTCAATTAAGGTTGCACGAAACCTTGCAGAGTGGAGTTGAGGTGACCGGAGAGTTCATCTGCCAAATTCAGGAGATTAATGGGTTCAAAAATACGAGCGTTTTAATATAAAATAGCTTGGTATCGACGCTACGAGCTTGCATCTAACTTACACACGATATGCCCAGTATAAGCATCGTCCTGCAACGACCTTTTCAATGGCAACAACCGATAGCCATTCTTCAAATTGTCAACCTTTGCTATTCCAGAAGTGACCGGAATGGCACGCCCACTGGATAGTGACTTAATTGACCAATGCAAAAAGACGAGGCCGGGATGGGCTGTGACGACTGATAAATCAAGCTTCTGATTAAACACAATATCAAGTCCCTGCACGGGAATGACACTGGTTCGTGCTTTAATGTCTTGCGTGTCAGGTGTAAGTAGTTCGATCTCGACGCTAAGGAGAGTGCTTTTCGAAAGCCAGTTCAGGTTCCTTGCCATGAGGACGTCGACTTGAACGCTTACTCGTTGTGGTCTGGGCTGTGGCTTTAGCACATAACCCAAACTCCCGTCAAACATGGCTCGGTTCAGTTTCATGTGGATGTCATCTGTCTGACAATTCAAAGCCACCATCTGAACACCGTGTTTCCAATACTGAAGGGGGTCAAAATTGGACGAGTCGACGCGGTTTGCATCGGGATATACTCGAATCATGTGCTGTGTCTGCGCAAGGTCAAGCGGTCTCTTGTTGTGGGTGCGTTTCTGGAAATTGCTTTCAGACACCGAGTAGATCATGTTGCGATGGGTATCAAAATGATCGATATGAGGGAGTCGCTTGCCTGCTCCATAAACAGCTAAGCTTTGCAACAAATCTCCCGTAGCCAGGCTGCTTCGAATTTCCCTCTGTGACAACTCTCGAACAATTGGCGTCCTGTTGTCTGTCGGCTTCTCTTCTTTCCATACTTCTGCGCCCCTAAACACAGTCTCGTCATGGTCCGCTTGAGGTAGACCTGGATCCTCGGTAACTTTCATTTTGAGCAAGATCTTTCCACGTAGCTGGTTGGGTGAAGGCAGTACTTGCGAAAACCCGGGAAGTGGCTTGATGACCAGGTGTGGTCCAAATATCTCCAACATGGTCTGAGCCATGATCTCCCGTTGAGGTGCACTGCAATGAACTTCTAGTGATATCCACAACGGTAGGTCTGAGGAAACAAAGGCATGTTTCTTTATTGTGTGGATGACATCTCGAAAGCTGATAGACTTGGTCAAACTGTATCCGTGTTTGACAATCGGTTTTCCGCCTCGTCCGTCCCAGCAGTCCACTTCAACGGAACGGCATCCTTGGGAGAGAGCTGAGACATAGCCATCAAGCTTAGATCGGGTGGCCACTTGGCGGCCCAGAAGATATGTATTGTGAGAGGAAGAGATGAAGTACTCGTTCATCGGTCGGGTTAGGTTATACTCAACTCCTGTCCGAAGGGCCAAGTTTTCAGCACTGAAAAGGTGCGTGGCCAGTGTATCAAACGAGATGAGAGTTGCAGGTTGAGTCTCGGTGTCGAAGTTTTCGGGATTGACAAGTGTAGTAGATGAGTTAGTGGGAAACATTGTGGTATTGAACGGGTTAGCCGTCTCATCTTCCCCTTGAATATCCCTTAGAAAGTCTGCAAAGACGGCTGAGGGTATCTTATCATCAAGATTTTGTCGAAAAAGCTTGCTTTCGCGGTTTAGGATCATCTTAATCAGAATTTCCTTTGAGTTTTGTGGTAGTCCTGAGAGACGCATGGCACGATTATGTGAGTTAGGAGAGGATGAAAGTCGGGAAGCCTGCTTGCTAATTAGACAGAGCCCGACATATGAGCAGATATTAACTTACTAGTCGCCTTTGTTCCCCCACAACAGGAACTTTCGTTGTTCTTCGACAATTAAGCATGTGTTTGACTAGATCAAGGATAGTAGGGATAAGGAAAATACAGCCAAGAACAGCTAAATGCCCGAACAAGATGACGTAGCCGAACAGTATACTCTTAGGATGATTCGTAACCCCCGGAAGAAAAACGATATCAAGAGCAAACAGGACCAGCCTGGAAACAGATAAGACGCCAGAAAGGGAAGTGACACGTGGAATCCCGTACCAATACGCCATTGATACCAAGTGAGCCAACTCGCATGCCACCAGAAGAGCAACCTGTGCAGTGTTGTGCGTCTGCAAGCCACCTATGATGACTCCGCGCAATAATTGCAAGAAGTACAAGACCAACGCATAGTACTTGGGGGCATGGCTCTGTTCAGCGTTCAGGCGGCTTGACACCTGAGTATCGAATAGCCCATCATCAGCTTCATAGGACCAAGTCCACCAGGATCCCGCAGACAGCAAAACCAAGACCAATATGCCCAGTGCCGAGTTTTTATAGCCAAAGACACGGGCATCCAGTAACTGATAAGTTGACCAGGCGCTGAGCGGGAGCAAGAAGGAACTGAGAAAAAGTCTCGCCGCAGCCCAATATTCAATTTTGGGTCGAGGCGTCAGACTTGGAACCACGGCTTGTTGGCTTATTCTGCGACTAACATGTACTGATATGCACAGAAAGATGAAAACAACAAGTGACAAGACAAATGTGTTTATCCAGCTATGTGTTTTAACCGGCGATGCCGTCAACTGTGTCAGTAGTTCCAAGCCTGGAGCACCAGTAAGCGTTCCGTTGGACTCGTATATGCCATCTTTGATTCCAGAATAAGGTGATGTAGACGTAACCAGGCCTGCTGGTAACATCAACGTCGACCAGCTGCTGAGACCGACTAATGGTTGGAAGAAGCCCGGATATTGCAGGCTCAAGGCACCTGAGAAGAATATGAACTGGATATAAGCGAGAACATCAACAACTCGGTCTTTTGCTGAACCCGAATCTTCTGACCAACATGCCGTGACACAGGCCAGCACAAAAGTGAGGATGGGAAACCACAGGCTGACGAGTCGTATACCTTCGGAAGCTGCGGGAGTCAAGTTTGCTCTTACGCAAAAGAGCGGCGTATCATCTGTGGCAGTCAACTCGATGGTCGTCTGCAATGTGTCGAGTACGGTAGATCGGTTGAAAGTCGAGACGATGGCGAAATTAGTCCATTTAGAGAGGTTACAGGACGTGTTGAGAACTTGTCCTGGGTATTCCTGAGTGCCATGGCTGTAATCAATGACCGTGAATCGCGGTTTTGTATCTTCAAACTTGGTTTCACACGAGTTCCGGCCGGTTTGGCCTGCGCTCAGCTCAAAGTACCAGTGAAGGGTGTTTTCGTTCCCAATAATGGAAGCTTGGAAGCTGCTGGGTACAAGCGGTGAGTGGGCTTGGGAACAATCTTGGAACTGCACGTACGCGGCTTGGCAAGAAGCCACCATGAGGATACAGATCGTGACTCTTGAGAGGATCATGATGGTGTGAGCCCATCCTTTTTAGAAAGGAGTGTCTTGCATCTCGGATGGATGGGAATCGCCTAGCTTTTCTTCACCCCTGCTGACTAATCTTTCGTTTAGCAGCAAGCAAGGACCAAGCCCCTATTTTTAGCAGTGATGTATTTAGCTCGTATTCCACGCGGCACCCTGCCTGCATTCAATACTTGAAACTCCATATTATTTATCACGCTAGGAGCATTTCTCGTGAGTCTCTCTTTTACTAAATGCCAAGTTTCCTTCCCGACGCCTCGTAGGATCTTTGTGCAGGTGGGTGTTGAGAAATCCGTCGTTGCCGAGGACAGTTTGTTCTACCATCGCCATTGCAAAAGTTAGGAAGGGCGTTCTCAGACACATTTGACAAGTGATCTTTTATGAACGGCTCCTGCAACTACATTTGGATTTCTGGGTATCCTCCGTAACCATAAGATTTTGTACCTGGTATAGGACTAGGCTGTCTAATATCCACATTGGAGATATTCGCGAGCATAGATATAGCAACTATTGTTCTGCACTTGCTTGCTGCCTATCTTGTTTTATCACGTTGCATCGTCTTCTTATTGTAGCCCATCTCATTCCATTCATGCTAGCTGCCAATTTCCATAGAAACTTATATACATAGACCAACTTCCTGAAGCTTCCTCTTCTCTCTAAGCATTACCACACTTCCCCGTTGCTCCAAATATCTGCAATATCCGCTAAATCCCAATAAAAGTCCTTTTTCCATAAATCATCATGACTACTTCCTAGCGTTCTTGAGAATCTCCTGGCTAGCCTTCTCCGAGAGGATCATGGTAGGCAGAACAGGGAACGCGCCGGGAACGTGAGGGAAGATAGAACCGTCGACAACGCGCAGGTTCTTGATGCCGTGTACTCGGAACTTGCTGTCAACAACAGCCATGGGGTCATTAGCAGCGCCCATAGCGCAGGTAGAGGTGGCGTGGTGACCGAAAGACTGGTAGCGGAAATACTCGAGCTGCTCCTCATCAGAGCAGGTAGTAGAATTGCCATGGCAAGGGTGCAGTTCGTTGAAGGGAGTGACAGGGGCACCGGCAGCCTGGAAACCCTCGCGCATGATGTTGACGGCGTCGACAAGCTCTCGGAGGTCCTCGTCACCACCGACCTTCCAGAAGCGGAAGTTGATCTCGGGAGTGTCGGTAGGGTCAGCAGACCTCAAACGGACGTAGCCGGCACGGGATCGGGGCCCCATTTGAGCCATGGCGCACATGTACTGTCGCGGGCCGTAGTTGTTGGGGAATCCAGGCCAAAATCCTTCGAGGGCGAAACCACCACACCAGGCATGGATGTTACGGCCGCCAGTCTCAGTAGGCGTTCGGAGCAAAAGAGCAGTGAGAGGGAAGGGCTCAAGGTCGGTGTCGGCGAGGCCCAAAACGCCAGCTTCATAGTTCTCGGCCATATTCTCACCAACACCTGGCAAGTCCTTGACTACCTTGATGCCAAACTTCTTGAGCTCCGCGGCGGGACCGACACCCGAGTGCTTGAGGATCTGCGGGGTGTTGAAGACACCGCCCGACAGAATGACTTCTTTTCTCGCCGTGATCTTCACCCGCTCGCCCTTGTTCTCTTTGGTCCATCGAGGGTCTGCCTGGTACATAGACTGGCCCCTCAGTACCTCCACGCCTGTGACAACAGGAGCACTACCGCGGCGCTGGTCGAAAAGGACCTTGGTGACGAAGCTGTTGAGCTGAACAGTCAGAGGGTAGCCGGCAGGGTCAGCCAAGGTGTCGCGGATGTAAGTGTTGGGTCCTGAGCGCGTGTTGTTGCGGTCGACGTGTTGACTCAGACCGTAGAATCCAACATCCATATCCCGGGTAGGGCTTGCTGCGTTGACATCTCGGCGGATCTGTTCCGACGCATTGTCCATGTTCTGATCAGTCACGTTGCCGAGACCACGGATGATGCTTCCAGTGTTGGTTGGCTCGTTGATCCACGACGTGTTGGCGGTGTTGATGCGAAGCCATCCGTCGAAGCCATGGCCTGGAGTACCGCGGGGAAGCCACTCGTTACGCTCGATAGCAATAAAGTGCTTTCGCATGCTATCGGGTGACCAGCTCTGGTCACCAGTACGTTGGACAATGATATCCCAGTCTGCATCACGAGGCAAGCTCGCGATGGCCGCATTGGCCATAGAGCAGCCTCCGAGTGAGGCACCACGGGGGTACCAGATTCCGAGTCGCTTGGCTCCTTCTGGAGGGTCCACTCCAGTGTAGAAAGAACCGTTGTTCAAGCGATATGTCTGCTTCTCATATCGGGCTTGATCCGCCGGGTCCTCCGAATGCTGGACAAAGAAGTCCCAGCGAGATAGTGGGCTGTTGACGGCATCGTAATTGTTGAAGATATTGGTCCAAGTAGGATCATCGCCGTGGTCGTCGCCAGCTTCGAGAAGAAGAGTCTTGAAGCCGGCTTTAGCGAGGTTGACAGCTAGCGGCCCCCCACCAGGACCACTTCCAACGACGATGTAGTCGTAGATCTCGTTTGCGGAGACATCGGGAATAGCCAATGCCGCTATGGCTAAGATGAAGCGAAGACCGACCATCTCGAAGTGCTGAAAATCTCGAGAGAGTGCGAAAGGATTGAGAATGAGTGAGTTGTGTGTGTGTTGTGGTATGCTATTGCTGTGGGATATGGCTGGACATTAAATATTCAAATCGATGAAGGTAAGCTCTGGTGATAGACATGATTAGCATGGTTACTGATCATGTGCAAGAGGCAATGCCCAATATGCCCCTGTTCCAACTGCGACGACATGATGAAGGTGACGCGTGCACTATCCCAGTTCTATCCCACGCCGCTTTCAGAGCCCTGTCCACGGAAACTGAGGCTCCGTTAACTATGCGGGGTTGACCAAAAGGGAAGCTGGTACTATGGTTTAGGACCTAGACTCAAGAAGGAAGAGGAGTCACTCGAGCAATATTAGTAACTCGGAGTAATATGAAATGTCGCAATGCAGGAACCAAATTACATATTCCTAAGGCTGGATACGGCTTGGCTCTCAAGTTTGACTGCTTTTCGTCTTATGCTGTAATATTCATCATCGTCCTCTCTCCGTGGTCGCTGTCCTCATCTCCCTCTCTGTCATCTCATGGATATCGTCTAGATGCAATCTCAAGACGCGTCATCAGCATGCCCTGTAGAAAGATCAACTTCGTTCAAGCCTATACCATCGCCGCCTTAGACGCGTGTCGACACAAACTACATCGTTATAAGCCATGCTAAGCTCATATGCCGAGCCATGGAATACACTTTTTACCGTGAATGATAGGCCCGTAGATGGATGGTTGCTAGGATACTAAACTCTAACACGAAGCTTGTAAGTATGCGTAACTTCTTGCGGGATGAATTCCTCATTTGAAACTCAGGTCACAGTTAGTATCGGACAGGATTACGCTCTCAGCCTTATCCCACTTGCCAAAGCATACAAGTTTATCTAGATTAAGGGCGGTGCAAACCTTAAATTCCGGCATATTAGTGGACTAGTTGCGGTACTTGACGCGTGGATGGGCAATTAAGAAGACCGAGCTCTCCTTAGCCTGTAACATTACAGGGGTTAGTCGGACGAATATTCGCGCCGAAGTGCGCTCTACGAGTCTATAGCAAACGAATCGCTCATTGAATCTTGAATCTCGGCATTGACAAGTTCTATTACACTCGACGATCACTAATGCTATTCCAGCTAGATCAGAATCAACAGTGGGCTCAGCGGCAGGAAAGATGCTACCCTGTGCAATAACAAACTCCTCGACTTCTACACTTTAGTCAGCTTGTATATCATTATTCATTTATAACTTGAAGCTTTTATAGAGGCACAGTTTGGAAATAGGTTTCAAGAAGCTTGTGTTAGGAATTGGCATATGTAATCTCTTGAAAAGTATTGCCTTTACTGTTAGACGAATGACTTGAGTAGATGAGAATACTTCTTCAGAGTCCAGATCTAAGCATATTGAGAAGGGGTGCAAGAATATCTGAGGTTAAGGCTAATTCTAAAACTACAACCTTAAAAGAAAAGTGTTCTATATATCGCCTAAGTCGCATGATGCAGTTGTGAACTCTAATGGAAAGGTTATTGTGTTATTTGGCAAATGGCAAGATGAGCTTTATTATATTGGAGAAAACAGCTGCGTTATTCCTACTGAGCTGCCCTGATCTCGTCTTATAGGGTATATTACATTGAAATCTATCGCCTTTTAAACCAAACTGTAATATGTCAAGGTGATCTAGGTTAAATATAAGCCGTTTGGATTCATCCCCAGGACTTGGTCAGCCGCTAACCACGATTAGTTGTTTGGTTGGCCTTAATTGTAAGTATACGTAACATTCGTCGGTATAGCCTTTTACTAATATATGACGGGCTGGCGGGTTTCAATGCATCTATATCGTTATTAACTTGAAATGCACTTCATTCCGGAATTTGCTCTGATTATAAACCTATGGATGATTATTTAGACAGATTAGAACCTTGTGAAAATCGGTAGCTTATAATCTATCTGATATAGTAATTCTATGCACTATGCGGCGGCATGATGACAGGGTGAATATCACGAAGCTCTATCGTTGAGAGACAATTATGCTGATAGGATCACGCGGTGTTTGTTTCAAGATCATAGATTATTAATAGCAGCTTGAGCCCAGCATCTAAAGTGTATATACGGTTGAAGTAATCTGAACTCTTATATGACCCTCGCTAGTTATCTAAATGATAGAATAACCAAAGCTCTAGGAAGCTTTTTTCTGGATCCAGTCATTCACAAGAGCAGCAATCTCCAGGTTATTCTTCTCGACATGCAAGAAGTGTCCGTTGCCCTTGATACCTTTGTCTGCCAGCTTGATCCACTCAGGTTTGCCGCCGGCCTGCTTGAGGAAGTCGATAGCACAGTGGTCGTATGTGATGTGGACTGAAGCTTCGCCAGTCAACATAAGGTAAGGTACCTTGCTGATATTAGGAAGCTGGCGGGCGGGTTCCTTTTGAAGGTAGCAGTTACGGTGTGCCAGAGTCTCGTTTCCTACCGAGACGACATCCAGCTCTGTTTCATGATATGGTTAGCCAAGCGAGTCTAGTGATGAGTGAATGAGTTTGAACGTACCCCAGGATTCCTTGATGGGAGGATCATAAGTAACAGGGGCAGTAGTAAGACCCCAAGGTGAACCAGAATAGCCACCGAGACCCTCAGCATAGCTCCAAAAGGGCGATGTGGCAGCCTCAAGGTTGATGCTACCAGCGATATGCTCAGGACAATCGTTAGATAGCAGAATCGGGTTCTTGCTTCCAAGTGAATGGGAGATGAGGAAAGCCTTCTCGCCGAGGAGGGAGAGCAGCTCACACCCTGAAACACGGAAAGCATTCTCCTGGTTGGCAAAGGCGGTGGTGAGGGGAATTAGTGACTTCTTGAATTGGTCGTAGACAGGGTCACCGTCAACTCCAGTACCGGGCCACTGCGTGTGGAGTTTAGCTTGGGGATAGGTGTTGTAGTTCGCCGGGGCAGTGAAAAACTTGGAAACCGTCTCGGTAGCTGAGCCCGCTGCCATGTGGAAGCTGTAGATGTCATTTTCAGCACTGCGACCGATGGCAATATTGTCGACGAGATACACGACATAGCCTTTCTTGGTGAAATAGCTCGCCCAACCCTCGCGGTTATCGGGGGTGTTGAGCCATGTGCTTCCGGAGATACCACCTCCATGGAAGAAGACGAGAGGATGCTTCTGGACCACAGGTTGAATGGGCGTCAGCTTTTCCACATAAAGCTGGTCGACTGTGATGGTTCCTGAAGCGCCCTCTGCCGGGCGACCGCCAACATAAAAGAAATCACGCTTGTATGCAGACTCCGATGAGGCACATTTCATGCTGATACCCTTCGTACCGATACAATCTTCCGCAGCAGACTCTTTGACGGGCTGCGCAAGAGCTCCAAAGAGCAGCAGAGAGTGCAGGAAAAGACGAGACATGATGATGGCGTAGGAGGGATAGGTAACGAGAGTCTACCAGCAGATGTGGTCTTGGTATAAACGAGTGACAAGTGGTCGGAGACACGGAGCTCGGCGGTTCTCGATGCACAAATTCCTAAGGAATCGCGAAGTTTATAACGCCACTGAGAAATCCAATATAAATTGAAGGCCAGGAACAGCAGCACAGCAGCTCACACAATCCGGTAGGTGGTGGAGTAACCGGATCAGGGCAATGGATAGTCTCCACGCCGAGCCAGGGGCAAGCCGTTGAAAGTGGCAAGGGTTCCTTGAAAGGGGAAGCTTGGCATACCGTTGAAGAGAATCACGCCTGAAAAAGCAAATAGAACCGAAGAAATCACTGTGCTGTGCCTCTGGCTTACTTGACCTGCGGGAACCGGTCTCTTGGCATTATATACGAGGTCATTCCGCAGGGAATCAGGATCCAACAGGACCGAAGTAATTCTACAGGTCCGTCCAAGGATTGCGATCCTGGTCGCAGCGGGCCTGTAATCTTCAGGACTAGGAAGTCTCTCCGATCGCCACTGAAAATCATCCTGGATGGTGAGTGATAAATTGGCCATTATCGTAGACATACCTACCAATGTGCTGGGGAGCCCAGTAGCCGCAATCACCGTGCACATTAGCGAAGGAAATAGGTAGATTTTGTGCGAACTCTTAAACCCGTTTATGCTAATGGCCCTTTGGCTCGTACATGTCCAGCCTGGAATTGCCCATCCTTGATCCAGTATTGTCATCGTACGTGAGGTGAACCTCGTCAGTCCGTAGAATGTCGAGCTCAACGTTCCCTCCATTGTCCTTACCAATGATATTTTCGACCGACTCAGATTCGCTTACGGCACCTCGGAGTATGGTCGTGGTGTTGTGTTCTAAGTCGGTCCAGCCTTGAGTTCGCGAGCGAGAGTGCGAGTGCGAGCCAGACGTTCCGAGCTTGGTTTTGATCGAATTCCATGTACCCATGATCGCGGCGTCGAGAACCGGAAGTGAGGCGGTCAATGTGCCAAGGGTGAGGTCTAGCACCGTCCATCGCAACACTGACGTGTATTGCCAACAAGAGTCGTTGGTGATGGTAACGGTGGTTTGCTGAAGCAGCCCACCGAGGACGGTTGTGCCTCCCACAAGCCAGATGAAAAATAGACGCGCTTTCTTGGCCTTGTTGATCTTGACGTACCACAGGATGATGATGGGTGAGAGTAGAAGCACCATACCCTGGTAATTCATTGTAAGCATCATCTTGAAGTGGGAGGGCGTTGTGTTGCTAAGCTCACCTGTGCTACATGCATGCTGCTTAAGAACCTGTTCTGAAATACTGCATCCACACATACTGCTGGTTTGTCCAAAGAACCAGCAAACTTCTTATCCCAGGAAGACTGCATGGGGTTACAGCTGAATGAAAACCCTGCACAGAAACTATTATCAGTTTTGAATCATTAGAAAGACATCACTGTTGACTTACAGAATATTGCAAGAAGGGTATAGACCACGACCGTACCGAGAAAGATATCTGCGAATAGCTTCCATCCTCTCGAGGCCCTGTCCGCAAGACGGCGGACGAACATGGTGATGGACATTTTGATGAGGCCAACAGACACGTAAAAAATGATTCTGCATATGGAGAGGTAATACATGTAAAGATTGTACTCCTCATATGTGCTTTCGTATGTATGTCTGCCGGCGCCCGTTTGCGCAAGCATAGCGATGCAGATGCATGGGTAAGTGACTGCTAATGACTACAGTTTCGAGGTTAGCTGAATTCTTTCACTCCTCCTGAGCCAACCTCTCTTTTCGCGACTTACTGCACCGCAGATAATTGCCCAGTCGTCAGGTCCAAATTTCAGTTGTGCTCCTCTCAGACGGATGACAATTCTAGCTACTGTTGGTACAACAATGGCCAAAATGACAATTATCATGCCCGCCAAGATCTCTGGTTTCTTCGACTCGTTCGGTGGGTCTTCTGGTCTCTGTATGGAGAAGGGATAACCAAGGCTGGCGTTGACATGGCCGAGGCCATATTGGCGAAGCATGCCTTGAATGATGTGGAAGTCATCAAGAGTCGCCGGAGGCTCTCCAACAAACGCCGAGGAAGGGTTGGAAGACATGGCGATGTGGGTTGAACGACTCGGGTCGATCACTCGAAGGAAACGAAATTCACGGACTCCCCAGGCATGATATCCGTCCAAAATGCACTCGCATAAACACCAAAGCCCCTGCAGAGATCCTCCTTTAATCTTTCTTTTTTTTTCAACTGCACTTTGCCTCTTTTCTCTCTTCCTAGGATCGCATGCAAAGAGCACGTCAACATGCCCTGATCCCAAAGGATGTTTGGCCAAGAGTGGTATGGGCTGATACCATTGTCCGACGGGCCAAGCAGGCTAGATCCCACAAATGGGGCACCTGCTTATTCTAACTATTTCCATTAAACTCCGATTTTCCCCCTGCGGCGTAGTATTTCAGATTCCCGCACAAGGGTTATTGGTAAATGCATGTGACTGGCAGGAAATAATACTGAAAGTGACACATCACTAACAAAAAAATCTCGTGGACGGAGCTTATACTACCTACTGGATATAGCCCGACAGCCGAGCCCGGCTTGGCGCTCAAGGGTAGAGGGCTTAAGAGCCTGCATCGGTAATTTAATCCGCTTGGATATGCTAAAAGAAGAAACAGTCACGGTAATTCGAATGCATAAAGCAGCAAAGGAAGTTTTACCTTCCTAATACCTCTCTGCCGCTCGGGGAAACATTCATGCATGTACATGCATATATAAAATGCAGGGGAAAGCCTTGTGATACTGTTTCTTTATCACATTTTCTCTTCCATTCTTATCATTACTGGTCTAAGTTACGGACAGAAATACCACGTGGTACAGGACGGTATGAGATATGATGCTTTGCCACTATCGGGGGGCCTTGCGAGACCGATGGAGCTGTATAGAGTGGTCACGGTATCTGTTTCGGCCTATAGATCTTGCAATTATCTTGATGCCCGTCGTTTCGTGTGATAGACTAACCAAGCTGTCATGTCGCCCGCCTAACAACTATTGGTGAAGCAATGAAGCTGGTGGAGTACTCTCTGAGGAGGAAGTTATTCATTTGTAAACAGACAGTCGAATCGATAGCTAAGCAAGGCAGTCCGTCAGCTGCAATCGATTTGTCTTACCTCATTTCTCTAGATTGATATCTCGTCAGGTTTTATGTATTCACGAAAGGATCTAGCAATAACTCGTGGATAGAGTTTATAGATGGGTATCACAAGTCCCATATAGTAGTGCATCAGGCAGCTCTGGCTATGGGTATTTTGCTCATATATTAAACTAGAAACTCAACTATCCGTAAAATACCATCAGATCCTCTTTAACGCCGAGGTAACCTGCCTAGATTGGAAGAGCTACTCGCGAGCCGCTCTCTCGGCATACAACTCAGCAAGAATGCTGTCCTTCTTGGCGACATCTGCCGCTCCACTTCGGTCATTGAACACCTCGTCCATCTCCTCCAAAGACTTGCCGTTGGTCTCGGGCACACAGAACCAAACCCAGATAAAGGACAACAGACAGAATACCGCAAAGAAGGCATAAGCACCGAATCCTGTCTCGCGAACCAGAGGTGGCGTGATAAGGCCGATGATGAAGTTGTTGATCCAGTCTGACAGGTTAGCACTTGTTACCATAACAGTAGGGCACAAACTTACTTGAACAAGTAGAGATTGCCACACCCTTGGCACGGAGACTCGAGGGAAACACTTCGGCAGGCATCGCCCAAGGAACAGGGCCCCACGAGCAACCAAAGGCGAGCATATAGAAGAGAAGAAAGGCGACGCTCGTCCAACCCTCGGCTGTATGACTTGGCCAGTCACTGGAGAACTTGCCCACGAGGATAGCAATGATGAGATGCGGAACAAACATGAAGAAGGAACCAAGCAGAAGAATAGAGCGACGGCCAAACCGGTCGAGTGTCCACAAGCTCGTAGCGACGCCAACCAGCTGCGTGACGTTAAGAACTCCTGACATGATGAGTTGCATGTTGAAGTCGAGACCCATAGTGCCGAATAGAGTTGGTGAATAGTAAATAAGTGCGTTAATGCCAGTGAACTGCTGGAAGAACATGAGGCCTGCACCAACAAGCGTACGACGCCAGCAGCCAGACTTGAAACAATCGGTCCAGCTGACGATCTCGAGTCGAATTCTTCCACCGGTATCTGTTCGTTGCGTGAGCTGAGGATGTCTCTCCCTCAGAACACTAGCTTGGAATCGAGCCTCGGCAATGATATCCATCCATTCGCGCTGGACTCGGGAATCGATTTCGGGGAGAGCTCGTAGCTTGGCAAGGTTGGTCAAAGCCTCTTCTTCGCGATCCTTGGAAGCCAGCCATCGAGGTGAATAGGGTAGGAGGATGGCACCGAATCCCAACAACAAGCCGGGGAGAATCTGGATAAGAAACGGGAGCTGCCAGGACCAGTGGTTGGGTATTCCTTTCGTGCCGTAAGTAATCCAGAAGGCGACTACGATTCCGATGACGATGGATAATTCCTCAAAGACCAGCAACGTGCCACGGATTTCGGGGGGAGAGATTTCTGAGATGTAGAGAGGAACCACCATGGAGAGTCTGGAAACCATAGACGTCAGCACAAAGCAAATAATAACTTTCACAAGCAGGGAAAGACTCACTGTCCAATGCCAATGCCGCCAATAAAGCGACCTACGACAAGCATGGCGTAGTTGATAGCAGCAGTCTGCAAAGTTGAGCCAATAGTAAATACCACCACGGCAACCATAAGAGAGCGTCTTCTAGAGATCCAGTCGGCGATCCATCCCTGGTTGATAGCTCCAATGAACGCTCCGAGTGTGATCATGGCAGTCATAAGGCCTTTCTTAAAGCCCGCACCCGGGGCATCGTCCGAGACTTCGGGGAAGCGATCGAGGAAGTGATCCATGACAAGAGTGACGCTGATGACTCCCTGATCGTAACCGAAAAGCAGGCCACCGATGGCAGAGAAGGCAGCGCAAAGGGCAACATAGGGTGACGAGAAGAGGCCGCGGAAACCTAGTACCGAGTCAGCAGTTATACAAACGAGGCTGGAAGATTGGATCATACCAGAAGGGCCGTACGGCTCGAGAGACATGCTCATCTCAGCATGCTCTTCGGTGGCGGTGCCATACTCGTCAAGCTTGTCCTTTGCGGACCTGAATGTGTGCTCCATTACTGATTGATAGTGGTAGTTGAGCCAAAGATAAGATGAATGGGAGTGAAGATCTTGAACAACGGCGAAAAGAACTCTATTATAGTTTTCGGCTCGGACAGTTGAGCGATCATGACAGCAAATACCGTGACCAATTGGTGACAAGATATTACCTCTGGGTCCCCGCTTGTACTATGGGGTAAACAGGTAAACACGGGGTGATTGCGGGGAATGCCTGAGGGCCAACGGAGCTGGACATAAACTTCCTGTAGGTAGTAGTTGGGGGACCACATCTTGGAGTAATCACGCGGGATACAAGACTTTAGATTGGTTGTTGAGGCCTTAAGATGAACATTTATTGAGTCTACCTCGATGAAAACTCTGGTTTATACTACCCAAGGAAGTCTAGCCTTTGTGATACTCGTCGATACTTTTTGCTCACTTAGCATACGCGACGAGTATCTATCTATGTACCTATCTCGAGAGGAATCAGGCATCTTCTTCAGCGGATCTTGATCTTGGGGTAACAGACTTACCTGGAAACCTGGAGAAACCTCGCAATCCAAAAGTCAACACGGGCCTTGGAAACCCCAAGCGACTTTGTCTCGTTCGAGTTAGCGGAGCGGAGAGTTTAACCACAGAGAAGCAAGTTCAAGAGCCTTGGGCCGATGATCGGGCCTTTTACCCCGACCAAATCCGTTATAATCGGGGCTACCTGCCCCTCGTGAGGTCTGAGCCAACTGGACTCTGCAACGAGATTCGTAACCAGAAAAGATGAGCTCGTCTAGTGCGTGTCTTGTAAGTTTGCTGCGCTTCCATGTCGGTGAGAAGGCCGAATGCACAGACCTGTAATGATTCTGACGAGTATCTTAGGCTTGTAAAACACAGCATGTCAAGTGTGTTTGGCAGACGCAAAACCCTGGAGAAGAGCCCCGGTCGTGTATTCGATGCGCTTCCGTGGGCCGAGTCTGCTCAACAGCACCTGTCTACCGCTTCAAACATTCGACTGCGTAAAATCCCCCCCCCAACGTAACCCCATGTTCAGGCATCATGAGATAGAAGTGAAGTAACTGTTGCTATAGGTCGTCGTCTGCAGATCAAACCTGGATCCCATGTCCACGGCGCTGTGCGTAAAAACTTGCTGCAAAGAAGCAGATTCTCGAACTGACCAACTCTCAAGTACGATTTGTGGATGAGACGCCCGATGTCGAAGCACAATACTTACCGAGTCCGGGGAGTCCATGGCAGAGTAGCCAGGATAACGCGTTTCAAGTTGATGATGATTCGCTTACAGATCTCGGTCCAGCTCCATCTCCAGAAATACGTGTCGATGTACCGGTAGTGGAGACTCGCGGAGGAAAGGCACGCGTTGAAAGCAGTCAAAATGCTTGTCGCAAGTACGGTTTTATTCCACAGGGCTCAACTCTTGGATTGGCCAGCGTGGAAGCAGTTCCATTTCCCTTGACAGAGCCTCACGAAGTGTGGTTGATGAAGTACTATTTGGAGTACATGTGCACCTGGGTACGGCACGCTATCCTTTAAACATGTCCTTATACTGAACTATGGGAGTTTGATCTCTGCGATTCTGGACGCCATTTCGCCAACGTTGTACCGCCTCGCGCAGCCAAATGTCCTACTCTCCTGAACGCCATCTTTGCGCTGTCGTCGCGACATCTCAGTCTCAACGCGCAGTACGATCCTTACGCGGCTGATCGGTATCATCAAGAGTGTCTCAAACACCTGACTACCATCTCCAGCGACTCTTCGGCTCTCAACGACGATGACCTGCTGGCCGCTACAATCCTTCTTCGGACGCTTGAGGAACTCGATGTTCCCCTTCTCGGCACCGACCATGAGGGCCACCTACTGGGTATACAACTCTTCATGAACACGTCCAATTCAGCAGTAGCCCCGAGTAGTCTCAGACAGGCGTCGTTCTGGATAGGCCTGAGACAAGAGATCTACATGAGCTTCGTCAGCCAGAGACCTGTCAAGATCAAGCTTGACCACGGGTTTATAGATCGCTCCTTCACACCGGCGGACGATGATACGTGGGCCAATCGAATAATAGTTCATTGCGCAGAGGTACTAAACTATTGCTTCAGTAACAGTGGTCGAAGCAGGCGTCGATACCAAGAATTGCTCGATTACGACCAAGCATGGTTGAGAGCCCGGCCTGTGTCATGGCTCCCTATAGCATACAGTGACCCAGATGAAAGCTTGGGCGAAGTATGTCCGCACGTCATCTATCTCAACCATGCAGTCGGTAAGTCGTAAACCTGATGAGGATAGTCTTCTACTAACGCACACAAGTTATTGGCCTGGTACATAGCATCTTTGCTCGTATGCTTCTCATGTGCCACGATGACCGGGCACCACGAATTGGACCATCTGCCCAACTAGCTCGGAGGCAGATCGATGTAGGTTATACCTAGTTACGTGCATAGTCATGAAGCTCAAGTCTAACAAGCTCAAAGGAAGACATTCGGGCCCAAGTCCGAGAACTGTGTGGAATAGCCCTCTCTAATCCATCGACTCGCCCAGCTACCTTCACGGCGTGCATGGGGGTCACAGCCTGTGGAGACAGATTCACCGACAAGAAAGACCAAGAGGCGCTATTGGATGTCTTAGTCTTGACCGAGACCACACACTCTTGGCCTACTGCTGCCGCACAAGCACATTTGAAGAAGGCTTGGGGTTGGCAAGATTCTTGAGCGGAGCTTGCCACTACCACTTGTTGAACCGGGGCAAATTACCCCGACTGTCTTTTCCGAGATATTGACTTCTACCTATGAAGGCGAAACACTCCGATGGTCTAGTCTAACCCCACATCACCCACTGTTTTCTCCAACAATTCAACTCAGGGGGGGGAAGAGATTCTTGAGTCTTTCACATTTCTACCCTTCACGATGCCATGTTCATTTGGGATCCAGCTTATAAATATGGCAATAAACACCAGAACTAGCCGGTAGCCTCGTTCTACCTCATTTTCCTTGTTTCTCCTTCTTCTTCTTCCTTTAGTTCTGTACCCTCCTCAACTTAGACTCAATGGCACCTCGAAAGCTTCAAGTTGGCGTAGCTGGCCTCGGCCGCATGGGCAAGCGACATGCTCTCAACTTCCACGAAAACGTCCCCCGTGCTCAGCTCGCGGCTGTGATGACCCCAGATGCTGCTGAGCGACAGTGGGCGGCTGAGAACCTTGCCCCCCATGGTGTAGCTGTCTACGAGAACTACGCCGATATGATAGCCCACCCGGGCCTGGAAGCTGTCTGTGTAGCCTCCGCCACAGCTGTCCATGCTGAACAAGCCAACGCTGCTATTGCCGCGGGTAAGCATGTTCTGTGCGAGAAGCCTCTTGGTACAACGGTTGAGATTGTGAGTGTTCTTGTCTCGAGGTTGTCACTATACTAACCGCTTAGTCCCAATCTGTTGTTGATGCCGCCGCTGCCCGCCCCGATCTCAAAGTCATGTGTGGCTTTTCTCGCAGATTCGATGCTTCATACCGCGACGCCTACGAGAAAACAAAATCAGGAATGATTGGCCGTCCTTCAGTCCTGAGAAGTCAGACTTGCGATGTTCTAGATCCATCAGGCTTCTTCGTGGCTTATGCACAGTTCTCGGGCGGTATATTTGTGGATTGCAGCATCCACGACATCGATTTGGCTCTGTGGTTCTTCGGCGAAGACTCCAAGGTTCGATCAGTTCACGCTGTGGGCATTACTGCCGTGGAACCTGATCTGAGGCAGTATGACGATCGGGATAATGCTGTGGGCACTGTTGAGTTCTACGACGGTCGAATCGCGTATCTTTATGCATCGCGTATGATGGCCGCTGGTCAAGAAGATACCACAGAGATCATTGGAACAAAGGGCAAACTATCTGTCAACCTGGTACCTGTCGAAAACCATGTCCGCATCTACGAGGAGGGTGGTATCCGCCATGAGCTTCCGCAGAACTACTGGGGACGGTTCCAAGCTGCTTTTACTACAGAAGCTAGGGAGTTCACAGCCTGCGTGCTAGATGACAAGCCTATACCAGTCAACTTGGCATCAGCAGTGACAGCTGTACGGATTGGCGCGGCATTGCAACGCTCCATGATTACTGGAGATAAGATTCAATTCGATAGGGATGGGAGCGAGGTCGATAAAGCACAGCCCTAAAAGCGTTACATGACTTGGTATTGAGTTTATAATCAAAAAGTAAGACCTCACAAGCCTTGGCTCGAAGTGCAGTGACAGTTACATATTTGAAGGTTTCGCAAATCTGATCCTGTATCTGATGCATCGGCTTGAGATGTGATGGGAGCTATAATCTGATTCGAGCTGTGGCATTGTCGTCAGACTCCTAAGTCCAGGTATTTAATTGCCTTGGCTGATAGCGAACTTGGGAGGGCCAGTAAAGAGAGCCTCAACAGTTGATGAAGAGCTTTTACAGTACGACTATTCCGCTGTGGCAAACATGCGAATGCGGCTGGGGAAAATGCAGCTTGTGATGTCAGCTGAGCTAAAGATCGACGTTGGGACCAATCCTTCGAGGCTGTGTCACATCAGACGGCATTATTTACAGCTTATACATGCTCAGTGACGTGCTGTCATCCAATGTGAGCCAGTAAGTATGTCGGCCGCTACTTGAGCATCAAGCTTTCAACACCTTGGCTTAAATTATGGGCTGAGCTGACGGCTTGGCAAGGTACATCGCTTATTGTTTGCGCCCATTCCTAGGATGAACGCCGCAGTATGCTTACTCCGACAAGCAGATCAACCTCTGATGTGACAGGAACATGCCAACCATTGGCGTGACTTGAAAGCAATCATGACAATCAAGACCTAATGTTGGGCTCTGCAAGCCAACACATATATGGAGCTCATATATAAATAACCTCTTACAAACTCTATGCCAGTTCCTTTTACAGCCACTCTCAACCGCCGGCATTATGAAGTCCGTCCTCTTGGTCACACTCCTTTGGCTATGTCCTACTCTGATCTTCTCCTTTTCCAAGCGTACATGCGAATCATTCGAGCCAAAGGGAAAGTCCGGAAAGAGAGGGTCAGTTTACTATGGCGACCAAGTCCGTGTATCAGAATCATTCAATTGCTCCAGAGAGCAAGCCCAGAAAGACGGCGATGGTGACGGAAACTGCTTCTTTGACCGCTACCAAATGGGCATCACCGTCAACTCGACCATCAATGTTACCATTTCCGATAAGCAAACAGTGTTGGAAGCTGTACAAGACGCCATTCGCCCAAACACAGCGTATTGGACCGACTTGAACAGGACTATTGTGTTGCCATTCAACGTTCCATCTAAAACAATCCCAAGAGGAAAGGTCGGCTACTACACTTTCACGCCCAGAATGCGATGCTGGGAAGGTCTGGTTAGGGACTGTAACGGCGATGACGAGGATCTCGATGGCACCATGGTAATGGCATGCGGTTACGTGCTTCTCTACCGTGGTGACAACGCAAACGAAAGTCGGCCTGATGGGACAGTGAGATGGATTCAGGATGAGACTATGGATGAAATGGAGGACCGACCATGGCCAGAATATGAGGACGCTGTGAAACAAGTTGAAGATGAGTCGGGTGCTATGGGGCTTCTGTCAGGCTCTAGTCCGTTTACTTATTTGTTCTGGGCAACGATGGGCTCCATGTGGCTTCTGATACAAACGCTTTAGCTACAAGATGTACATAGCAGGCAGACCTAAGATCCTGGTTTGTCTTGGACAAAATCTGCCATGAATCTATCCGGGTATCTCATTGATAATCCACCTCTTCGGAATACGTTTAAGATTTTCTATAAGAAGAATCTAACCCGTCATTAGAAATCATGACCGCGGACCTCGTCTTCTAATAGACGACCAGACCAGACATCGATGTCCTTGGCTCGTGCAAACTGTACGAAGGGCCTGGTTAGTAAACATACGAAATACTTGACATTGAAACTCACCTTGGTGCGGTATGCGAGCTTCCAACCAATGATGGGCACAATGAAGATTGGAATCCCGACATAAGAGGCAACAAAGTCTGCTGTTGACCAATGTCCTTTGAGAAAAACGGGAAAACCTGCGACGAGGGTAATGATGATGGAGCCAATGCCCCCAACCCAGGCGGTATAAGGCATCCAAGGTGCTTTCCAAGGAAGAGAATCACGGCTAATGCCCTGAGCCTTGAGAGCGCGATGAAAGCGAATATAGCAAAAGCAGAGAGTTGACCATGCTATCAGACCTGCTACCGTACTGAGATTAAGAAGCCAAGCGAAGGCTTGAGCGGCGCCGCCTTTACCAAGACCTGCAGACAATTGATTAATCAGCATGCTACAACTACCAAAGTGATAAGGGAGATGGGTAATGTGACATACTCAGATATGCCAGTGGTCCAAATAGCCATGCAGTTATGACTGCAACCCAAGGAACACCTTTCGATGTTGTGCGGCCAAAGAACCGCGGGAGTTGTCGATCGGTTGTCATAGCGAGGATGATACGAGACCCGACCCAACAATATGAGTTACCAGCAGACCACGCAGAGATCAAGATACAGGCGTTAACGATCGAAGGGAGAACCTTGATACCAGCTGTCTGGATAGCAATGACCCACGGTGAGCTGTTGGCATTCCCTGTGCCTGAGACAAGGCCTGAGTTTCTAGGATCGACTATCAGGCCAATCAAGAAAGCGCCGAGGATATAGAAGAAGCCAATTCGATAAGTCACGCGATTGGCAGCCTTGGGGATAGCTTTGTGAGGGTTGACAGACTCGGCTGCGCTGATGACGACGGTTTCCACACCCACGAAGGAGAAGGATGCGTTGACAAAAGCGGAGAGGAATCCAAGGAAATGTCCAGTCGAGCCAGTGATGCCTTTGTAATTAACCCAGGCACCCGGGTTATTCCAATATCGGAACCCTATGGCATCATGATTGGGGCCGCCTCCCGAAGTAATGACAATGGCAACAATGACTAGTCCAAGAAAGCACAGAACCTTTATGGCGCCAGTGACAACTTCAGCCTCGCCAAAGAACCTGACGTTCATCAAGTTGATGGAAAGAATCAGGAAGAGACTGACGGTGATGACGACAGCTGGGGTGAGATCCGTCCAGTAGCTAACAAGAACCGCTGCTGCTGAGCACTCAGACGCAATGGCGATAGTGTAGCAGTATCCGTAGGAGATGGCGAGAGAGAAGCCAACTGCAGGGTCAATGAAGCGAGTTGCCCAGTGAGGAAATGAGCCCGCAGTAGGGAACTGGTCACAGGAATGTTAGTTCGCCAAGTTGCCAAGTTACAGACTGAGCTTACCAATGTTGCGAGTTCCGAGATACTTTGCATCACACACCAGAGCACAGCACCGACGGTGATGTAGGCCAAGAGTAGCCCTGCCGGACCGGCAGTCGCATATGCAGATCCAGTTCCGATAAACAATCCTGTGCCAATTCCACTGCAGAGACCGATCCAGGTGATATGATAGTCTTTGAGTCGTCTTTGAGTAGGTCCATGGCCCCCATTGTTGAGGATCTGCTTCTCGGGATCTGTCTCCTCTAGCTGTGCTTGGGACACAGCCGGAGCAGTTTCAATAGCATCTACTGAGGGGCGAGGAGCCATGGTGTATCACAGGCAGCAATTTGTTTTTAACCTGGTGCTATTGGGATTCGTGCCAAGGCTTTTTAAACCTCAGCATTAGATGTTTGACAGCTGCAATTGCGCAATTCGAACTTTTCACCACTAGCGTATTATATTCTGAGAACTACCGAGAAATTCAGGAACTAATGTGGCTAATGGAAGACGGGAGGCAGGTCTTTAGCAGAAAGTAGTTTAGTGCCAGTTATGTGAAAAACTCAACCATCCGCTAATCAGATTCTGGGACTGGCCGCTTGACACATACTGGCTTATCTTCATTAGCGAGGATTCTACTCGCTACTGCTAGGCTAATACAAGTAACCTCTAAATAAGAATTTCTATCTCGTCAACGGTGGGAACACGGTCAAGTTTTAGTCCAAGATATTCTGCGATGTCGGCCACAGAGCTATGAATAACCTCAACATCCGCCTTGGAGAGTCCGAGCCGCATAGATCCCCGGATATGCCAAGTGGACTCTCTTTTGAGATTCTGGATCATGATTGATGCCAAGACGGCAATCTCGGTATCGATATCATCCAATATCTGGCGGTCACTAAGATAAAAGCCGTAGATGATATTCCTGCAAATCCACTCAAAGTCTTTGTGATCGTGGAAGAGCCCCATCGTCTGCTCCGTGTTCTTTGCGTATATTTTGTTAAGCCAGTCGTTTCCGTTCTTAAAGTTGGTTTCATCGCATTGCCACCCTTCACGGGTGCTGCTGTGGTCCTTATCCTCCTCTCTTTCCACCTCATTAATGGAGAGAATGGCTTCGATAGGCTTGCAAACGCCAACGCAGCATATGCATTTGACAAGGATTTCTCTCAATTGGCGAATGAGGACCTTCCTCTCATCAGAGGTAGCATATTCTGGTTTAGATAGGAGATAGAGATAAAGATCTTTGCAGAGCAAGGGATCATTACCTCCAGCTAGAGCTGCCAATGCGACAGCAGACCATCGATCTGAGAGTAAGGTTGATTGGGTGAAGCGAGCCTCAATCTTTTGGAACAGCTCCACGGCTTGGAGAAGGGGAGCGTGCATCGACATTGTAAAGATAAACCGGTATTGGGCTTATAGGGTATAGAGGTGGAGGATACTTGGATTAGTTGTAATGACTTTGTAAAACACCCTAGGGCTAAAAAGAGGTTCTTATAGGAAGTTGAGGGATATCCTTAAAATGCTGTGATAGAGGGGACCCTTATTTTATGGTTTGAAGGTGCCGTGACATCGGAGGGAGGTGATTAATACCGACCCGAGGAACTAACTACCCCGCAACACCTTCACCTGTGACGTTTCCTCCGAACGGACCGGTTTTGGTAAGTAATAAGCAGGGGTAAATTTCACTTAAGTGAATAGGGAAAATTAGTTTTAATGGTCGTGCTATTTGATAGGCTAACTTCCAAGGTTGTTTATTATCTTGTGAGGCAGTAGTGCATCAGCTCGACCATACCCTTGTAGATAAGTAGGGAAATAGAGATATATAAATTCCAGGTGGTTAACTACATCATTCATCTCGGAATAGAGTTCTCATAGGACTTGTGTCTCAGGTTACGCAGTCTCTGCCAAGAATAGCAAGGTTTACCAGATTTGGCTGTATATAAGTCCTCGCAAAGTAAACTGAATTTGGAAACCCTAACTCGATAGACTTCCTGTATATATATATCAAACTGATTTCTTATCAAGATTATGCAGTATTCCCAGACATTGTACAAGTCGAAAGTAAGATGTTAATAATTTAACTACCGTCTGCTCAAGAACGGGGCGACACGGTGTAACATAGTGACATTGAGGTTCCTACAAGTTACTTTACTTGCTACTTAAAAGTACAATAACGCAGTGCTGCTGGGATTTCCGCCGACTAGTGCAGGCCTAGCTGGCTTGCCAGGCTTGCCAGGCTTAGCAAGAGCAGGACAAGGCTCAACAAGTTGACCAGCCCGACACTCATCTTTGCAGTGCATATGAGGGTAATCATTCGGGCAAAAACACTTAATGAAAATCCGTTCATCATGGCAATAACCCGGTACACAGTTCCGTTGATCGTTGGTACAAGCAGCCTCCTTAAATAGGGTGACAGGTTGACATGTTTTGGCTTATCGTTGAGATTTGAGATATGGATCTCGAAAGGAGGTCAGTGATGTATTACATGTATGAAGCATCGGATAGGAAACGTCAGCTATCTAATGTTACATCACAGCCTTGATCTAAAAAGACACGTCATCTGGGGCCTGTGATATGCCTGCCGAAATCCACTCGTCAGTATACTTTCCTTATAGCTTGTGATGCCAGATTAGGCTCTGATCGGCTGGGTACATCCGAACCCTTTTACAAGCGGATGTATGTATGGCACAAGGGACCTTCTACGTCCCGGTAGTACCGGCCAGTCAAGTCGCCTCCCGTATGGCTTAATTGAGTAAATTCGCTTAAAACGGCCATGACATTGGCAATCAATCGGATGGATGTTAAAATCTCCTGCCTGGATATTGCTCTTCTTATCCCAATGCTGATCTTACTGACGGTCAGTAGGGGAAGATTACAGGTTTAAGCCCATATCAAAGAGAGGAACTTTAATATAAAAGAGGAGAGACCCCTTCTTATAGAATGGGACAGAAATATCGAGCTAATCGGAGCCTTAGAGTAAGTTCCCAATGCTAGATTGGCCATATTGTAGGCTTGATTTGGTTTCTAATTGTTAAGCATAATTACGACCTTTACAGTTCCTTAGCCCCTGCTTCATGCGTCCCTATGATTTGTTATAATACGATTGAGTGTAAATCCGTGATGATCTCGTCCGGCTGTGACACCATACTTTCGGCTGAGCAGAATTCTAGCCTTTATTGCACTACGTAGTGTGACTGAAATACCAGATGATCTCCAGGCTGTACAAACTGTGGGTATATTGAGATCAGCAGTGGCAAGCCGCTGCGATAGGGATTTTCCTTCCTCTTGCTTAAGCAATAACTTCCTGCTCAAAGTCATCCATCCGAAGTGGCCGCGCTGAGGTGACGGATTGCTTTGACACACCCTCTCATAAACAATAAACCTTGAGACTTCTTGTTGATACGAACTGGGCTCGCTACATAGTACTACGTAGATAGCCTCACGCAAGGTTCGGCTCGAGACCACCGGGCCCAAAGAAGTCACAGGGATGTGCTAGGCTGGTCCTTCTATCCACTTAAAATTTGCAATGGCTCGTATTCCAAGATTGGTTCGCCAGCACTAAGCCTATTAGGACATGAGACACGAGACGTGAATGTCATTGCACCGTGCGTTTGTGACCATTAATAGAACCAGGTGTACGGAGGAAGGGTTCAAAAG